>JAQHUG010000009.1:16523037-16542916 GCA_028555095.1 Dicrostonyx torquatus
CCATCAATGTGACAACCATGTCCATCCCAGCTAATACTTACTGAACCACTTTTGCATAAAGGACTTTATATTAATATCCCTATAAGCATGCTTCCAGGCAAAGACCTAAATGGATGAGATACAGTCATGAAGACCATGGCATTTTAACAGTGCCATGCTGACCTAAGTTGCATCATGAAGCTAAAAAGAAAAATAGAACTTTTTATTTTAAAATTTAAATAAAAGCGAAACCAAAAATTGGTGTGGGTACACATTAATTAGCTATTGACTTCTTCCCTTTACTAAGATTCATTACAATATTAGAATGAATATTAGAATTAGAATGCTGACACACCAAGAGACTTAGAAAAGATGAGAAGGAAAACAATTTGTTATTGGTTATTTCTTGCTTTTTTTTTTCCTTTTCTCATTGTCAGTATCAAGGATTCTTATTTTGAGCCAACCTGTTTCTGTGCCCTAATACCTTATTCATAACGTGAGTCTCTGTTCTGAGCGAAACACCAAGGAAATACCAGAGCTAACTGGACAACAGAGGGTACCCTTCACTGTGTGCTCAAACAAATGATTCAATGTACGATGTGTAACTCTCCAGAAGACATAAGGGATGTTTTTGAATCTTACAAAGATAGCATGTTTTTTAATATTAAAAATTTCATAGAGTCTGTTCTTAACAATGCTTGTAGTCTATCATTAATTTAATAAATCATAATTATAGAAAAGTTAAAAAAAAAGTAGTGGGCTATGTATTTTGTAAAACTCCAAGACATGATAGCATTGTGGCTATAGAATGGTTACTGCTTCATGCTCTTAGCCAGATTCATGGTGGACTAGGCAGAAAGATCTGAAAATGTAGTTTAGAGAGGAAAGGAAAAGGAGCTCCTATTGTGGGTAACATGGGCTTGGAGGAAACACCTGCAAGCCATAAAGACTCTGCCGTGAAAGAGAAATCAGACACTGAGTGGATAGGACAAGTGCCTTGGGGGCAGGGCCACACCCACCAAGAAATCCAGAACTTGTTTGAAAAACTTGCATTTTAAAACTATATTTTTTTATTCTGATAGAAGTTCACTGAGATATGTAGACAATTCTGGCTAATCTTGCTCCATGATTTCCCCCCTCCCCCCCACATTCTTCACAATAAAGCTTTAATAAAATCACTTTATGTGGTCCGTTTGTGTGTAAGAGTGCAGATGAGAGTGCAGTGCTCAGAGGACAGCTGTGGCCCAAGGCGGCAGGCTGCATCTCATCTCAAGCTGGCAGAATCCGGCACTGTTCACGTGGTAATGGTTTTGGAGGTGTGAAAAAATGTATGCAATGGGGTTACAGAGGCTTGTACTAAGGTCTCAGGAGATGCTGTGGCTAGATTCCCTGAAGAAGGTCTGAGAGGTCACTACACAAAGTCATGAAGAGGAAACCTGAATTATAATGAAGATCTCAGGATACTGAAGATGTCAGAAGCATGGGCTATCCACAAAGAAAACTGAGAGAAAGCTTCTGTGGGATTACTCTTAATGTTTAGGTACCGCCCTCAAGGGCTGAGTAACCACCAGCTTCTCAGCATCTCAGTGTGATTTGGCTGTCACTGCTGTTTTAAAGCTCCCTTAATAAATCCTGACTTTTTTTTTTCATCCCCTTGCTTCTGGCCCTGAAGAGACCCTGACTAAAATAGAAGTATGGAATGGAGCTGTAGTTACCAAGGCTTGGGAAGTGGTATGGGGCAGGAGAGGGCAGAGAGAGAGGATGGTTACCATGTACAGGGGTGCGGGTGAACACGTGGAAGAATGTACACATTCCTACAGCATGGCAGGATAAGTACTGTTGACAGCATTTCAAAATACCCAGGAGAGACCACTCTGGATACTCCCGACAGAGAGATCTGATGAGTATTCAGGGTGATAGTTATGACAACTGTTCTTGTCTGTACTATACACGCAACATACACTGAAATGTCACGTTGTGGTACAATTGCCATGTACCAATGAAAGACAATATGTTTACCAAAAGGGAGGCAGGAGCAGGATATTCTTCAGAATGCTAATGTGACGTCTAACACCAAAAGCCAGTCCATGGGAGAGAGGAGGCAGCACGCAAAAGTTCTTTCATTTTTCTATTAACTGATGACAGAGCTCAATGTTCAGCAGAAAGAACTAAAGTCCAGGGCTTGGGTCTTGCTCAGACCACCTGCAGATGATGCCATTCACAGTCCTGTCACAGGAGCAGTCAGGCCAAGAGATGAGGAAAAGCAACACCAAGTTGGGCACTGGCACATGTTGCCAAACGGACTCTTGGAAGCTCTCTCCCAGACATTTAGATTCAACTTTATGAGACTTTTTTTTTCACCATTTCTACTTATTTAAGGAGAAAAAAAAATGGAATCTCAAAGAGAACACCCTGACATTTAACAACTGGTTGATAAAAGTATTAGCTGGGTTTCATCTCCTAAATAAAGGTATGCGTAGTAAGGAAGGCTAAGTCGACTTTTATTCTGGCAGGGTTCTGAAGTTCCACCTTGACAGTCGAAGTATGTGCCAAGAAGAGCCAGCAACAGAACAGATGCTAGATAGGTAAATACCTAAGGAGCAAAGAACAGCAACAATTCAATAAACTTACAAATCAGTTACATAGAAGTTGGCCTGACTAGTGATATTTTAAATGCACTTTGCCAAGTGTGGTGGTCCATGCGTTTAACCCCAGCACTCAGGAGACAGAGGCAGGTAGATGTCTGTGAGTTCGATGTCTCCCTGGTCTATAGCCAGAGCTACATAGTAAGATTTTATCAACTCTTTTAACCTTTGTAAAAATGAAATTTTTGAACTGAATTTCAGTCTTATAAAACATTATAAACAACTGTTGCAATTTCCAAACGATAATGTTGTCTAAATATAAACTTACAAACAGACCCTGAATATAGCAAACCTCCTTGAAAATGGAGCTGGTGAGAAACAAATCCAGTGTGGAGGGCTCCCTCGGGAAGTCAGTAAGGCGGGGGTCTACAGGCCAAAGCTCCAAGCTTCTGAGGGGCCCACTCCCGAGCAAGGGAACCCCACCCAACCGAGGAATTCCAAAGCCGGGCAGGAGACCTGAGCTTCAGGTCAGGAAACCAAAAAGGAGTGCCTCAGACAGACAGGGCCACAGTTTCTAGAAGACTGCTGCTGGGAGGGAGGGAGGGAACTCCTTAGAGGGGACAGTGCAGAGAAAGAAGGCAACAGTGGGAAAGGAGCCCCTAACTACTGCTCCATGGTGTCACTCTGTCCAGACACTGCACCCAATCTACAGCAGCAAAGAACATTCTAAGAAACTCCTCTCCTACCACAAAAGCTACTGTGCTGCAGGTTGTGGGGAGCCAAAGCCTTGAGTGAATGTGTAAAGAGCAGATGAACTCCTGGGTGAATGTGTGTTGTTGACATAGGCATGGCCATGTCAAGGATCCAATGTCTCAGACCCATGGGAAATCAGCAAAGCCTTCCCCACATGGGTCAGGCTCGGATTTAGTGTCAAAGCCTTTCTCTGATTCAAGTGCAAATGTTGACAATGTTGATGATTAACCAGTCTGAGCAAAACTAATTAACTATAACTTCCTCCTCTTGGATGTTTACCCACAGAGACCTCCTACTAAGACTCAAACCCCTCCCCATGTGCTTTAGGTAATAATCACACTGAGGTTCTAGGTTGTTGCATAGTTGGTATCATCCATCAGAACAAAGACAGCCCACCTGACCCCAGTTTTTCGGTAGGTGTGTCTATGTGTCTGCCCTGTCAGGATCAAGGGCAAGCATAGAAGGCCAACAGGCCTTGTGCACACAAATAAGCACTGGAGAAGTTAAACACACAGCGTGCCTCTTTGATGGAACGAGGTGCACAGCTGCTCTTCCTGGAATGCTGGGAATGATGCTGTTTCTAACCTGGTGATTCCTGGCTGTCTTATGAGACAGGCTCTGCCTGCATCTCCCAGAATTTGTTTTTATTTATCCTAGACCTTTCTCCCTAAATCTTGAGCATTGCATTTGGACCCATTCTTTTGAGTGATGTCATTTGTGCTTTACAACAGCCTAAGTGACTTCTATGTTATCCTAGGGCCAGACCAATCCTGACACCCACAGGCATTACCTCAGTCAAGCTCCATAGACCCTAAATCTTAGGCACTATCTCTGACCTCCCAGTTCCTCTCCCCATTTCCCCCATCTCATCCCCAAACAACAGTACTCGTTCTTGTGAAAGAAGCCAAATGAACTTTGTAAATCTCAATGTAAACATGTCTTAAATTGTACATTTGGGACTGAGTTAATTGTTATCTGAATACTTTTCTCCAAAATTGTGCTGTTGTTAAATATGACTAAAGCAAAATGATCTTGGTGAAACTCTAGAAGTCTTGGTCCAGCGCCACTTACAATAAAATCGGGCTGAGCTGAGAGTATCATTCTTGTTTCTTCATGGGTCATTTTTCTCTGCCTGCTATAAAGGCTGGAGGAGAATCACCACAGGCAAACCCTGCTGGATTCAGTGGCAGGCAGGCCAAGAGACTCACTCCATGTACTTGGAATTCTTCAAAAAGGTAGAAGGAAACAGCCCCTCAAACAGGTATTTGAACCAGACTCTCAGAAAATTCCCAGGCCATAAAGAACACCTGAATCCAAACACTGACCTGGCTGACTATGTACTAAGGTCCACTGAGAAATCCTGGTAAACTATCCAGTTCTATAAATAAAATCACTGGGCTCCCACACCAAAAGGCAAAGGTGCTGACAAACCTAAGAAATCAAGGTAGGAGTGGATTTCAATGCTAGCATACACAGCTAACAGCAATGGGGCATTTCCCAAGAGAGAAAGAAAGTCACACTACTATCAAAGAGCAAATCAAGCCATCCATCAAGGATCACTGATACAAAACTCCAGAGAAAAAAAGAAACGCCAGAGAATACCAGTGGAGCGGCTCCGGATACATTTTATTACACATCTAAGATGAAAGTACATAATGAGAACAGTTAAAAAGTAAAATGCATGGAAATATATTTTGTCTAAGTACCAACAGCAAAACTCCCACATCAAACCAACAAAAACAGACAATGGAGGAAGAAGTGACACACACTTTCGAGCACTCAGGGAACAGGTGCTTTCCAGAATAAATGAAATAACTGAGGCCTAAGTAAGGAACAGGAGCTGGATTATTTTTAAAAACTTTGTCATAAATGTACCAGCTGAACAAAGCATGAATGTTCCAGATAACAAAGAGATCATTAAAAGGATCAGATAAAATATAAAATACAGTAAACATAACAAAGTACTTCAACAGTTGAGAACCAAAATTTTCGCATCAATATCACTTTCAGATATGCTCACAAAACAGAGCCACAGAAGAGACACAGCTAATGTAAGGCCGCTCCAAAAGGTTTAGGATACAGACCCAGAATACATCAGAGGGCTGCAGAGATGCCTCAGCTGCCCTTACAGATTCAATTCCTGGCACCTATAAGGCAGTTCACAATTGTCTATAACTCGAGTTCCAGAAGATCTGACACCCTCTTCTAGCTTTCTTGGGCACCAGGCATGCATGTGGTACACAGGCATACCTGCAGGCCAAACACCTATATATGTAAAATAAAAGATAAGTAAGATTTTTAAAAGGTGGTTTTTAAAAAATATACCAAAAGTTTGAGGCCTGCCTGGTCCACATAAATGAGTTTTGAACAGTCAGGGCTAGCTAACCAGTAAAATCCTATATCAAAAATAAAATAAAACAGTAAAACCAGAATATACCAGTCAACTTTGCTTAGATGTGTTACAGCCTTTCATCCTGCAAGGGTTTCTCTTGCCCGATTCAGATGCAGGCAGGTGTGATGTGGGGTTCTCTCCTAAGGGCTCTCACTCTCTACCCAGGAATGTCTTCTTCTCAATAGATAAAGACTCAGAAGCTGGGCACATGCCCTTAATCCTAGCACTTGGGAGGCAGAGGCAGAGGTGGCAGAGGCTTCAGAAGAGGCAGAGGGCAGAGGCGGGTGGATCTCTTTGAGTTAAAGGCCAGTTTGGTATACAAAGTTTCAGGACAGCTAGAGATACAGAGAAACCCTGTCTTAAAAAATCAAGAAAAAAAAAAAAGATTCAGCAGAAGCACAGGGTGGCTCTGCATTTCCAAGAGGAAGCATATGTCTCTTCCATTTACCGTCCCCAGAGTCAGTCATGAAGCTACCCGGGGGAGGGGGAGGTGGTTGACACAGAGCACATGGTCACTGAATGAATGTGTGATCTTTCTTATATAATACACAGTCCCAATGCAGGAAATGCACACAATAAAAAAAATGACACCGGAGAATTTGGGCTTAAAAGCACCAAACAACATAAATAAGTTCATTCTATAACACTAAAGATAAAGCTCATAATGGAGTTATCGTAGCTGTGAGTATCTTTGAATGAAAGTAGTCATTTTCTTATAGAAGAGAGAAACACATGAAAAGAAGATACTAATGTACCTCTCTTAGTCGAAAGCAGAATACTTAAAAAAAAAAAACACACAGCTGGGCGGTGGTGGCGCACGCCTTTAATCCCAGCACTCGGAAGGCAGAGGCAGGTGGATCTCTGTGAGTTCGAGGCCAGGCTAGTCTACAAGAGCTAGTTCCAGGACAGGCCCCAAAGCTACAGAGAAACCCTGTCTTGAAAATCAGAAAAAACAAACAAACACACAAACCATAAAAAACCCAAAAGAGCAAACAAAACAAAACAAAACAAAAAAACCCAAAACACACAAAATGCCTCATCTTAACTGTATAGTCAGTAGTTAGATATTATGGGTCTCTGTCAAACTGAGGAGCAAAGATCTATCTTCTTCGAGCACACAAGGACCATTCATGAACACTGATAACATATTAGGCAGTGGAAAAAGCAAAGAAATAATTTTCCAATTACAAGGAAATAAGATAGGAATTTAACATAAATATACAAAGAGGCTCTTCTGCCTAGAAGGATGCCCCAGAACAACTCCTGGATCAAGGGGAAAAACAAATGAAGATAAAACCACTATGCATCAGGCTCTACAGCACACAATTAAAGCAGTTTAAAAATTCACATCCAAACCAGATTCAGATAAGTAAAATGGAGACAGCACATTAATATCCTTTCAAAAAAAGAGCCAGAGGGAAAAATAAATGATAAAAAAATCAGAAAGCAATAAAGGTAAAAGCAGAAATAAGGTAGAACGCTTACATGCTCATTTATCACCAAATCAAATGAACACATTATGAAAGTCTAACAGGGTATAAGATTTCCTTTAACTAGGATATTAATATGATCTGGTGACATGGGCATGTTTGGTTTACACCCATTTTCTTGATATTTCAAAAAAACAAGACAGTTTGGGGATGTCTTAGGGTTTCTTATGATAAGACAAGACCTCATAATCAAAAGCAATTTGGGAGGAAAAGGTTTATTTTCATGCCTTCTTCCTTATTTATGCTTTTACCTTTATTACTTTCTGATTTCTTTATCACTTATTTTTTCCTCTGGCTCTTTTTTGCAGGGGTATTAATTTGCTGTCTCTGTTTTACTTATATGAATCTGGTTTGGCATACATGTCCTAGATCACAGTTCACTGAAGGAAGCCAAGGCAAGAACCTGGAAGCAGAAACTGAAGCAAAATCCATGGAAGAATGCTGCTTACTGGCTTGCTCAGCCAGCTTTCTTATAGAACTCAGGGCTGCCTCCATCCTGTGTGCTGAAAATGCATGCAGACTTGCCTACAGACCAATCTATGAAGACATTTTCTCAACTGAAGTTCATCTACCCTGCTAACTCTAGATTTCACCAAGTTGACAAAAATAAAAACAAACACACAAAATCAACCAGAGCAGGGTAATATTATTTACAACACTCATGAATACTTCTCAGAAATAAAGAATATCCGAAAAAAAAAACCAAAGTACAAAATCCCAGAATTACAGATTTAAATGGCATTATTATTTCTCTTTTATATAACATACAGTTATCTATATCTTAGCTTTTACATTTATAAGAAACATACACAAATACTCCCACGCTTCTTATACTGTAATATCTGTCTCTGTAAGTAACTAAATCTATATCTACTGTCTTGGTTTTGAGACGGGCTGGCCTGAAGCTCAAGAGCCTCCTGCTTCAGCCTTTTGATTGCTGAGATCACAGGCATGGGTGATTACAATAATGATTTTGCTGCTGTTGTTATTGTTGTTTTTTCTCTTTTTGTTTTTGAGACATTTCTCTACATATCCCTGGCTATCCTAAGACTCACTACATAGACCAGGCTGAACTCCCTATGTAGACCAGGCTGGCCTTGAACTCACAGAGATCCACCTGCATCTGCCTCCCTAGTGCTGAGATTAAAGGTGAGTACCATAATGTCCCGCTGATTAATGACTTTTTAAAAAGTTGAATCTATATTTAAGTACTACTTGTAACTGAGAAAGATGGAAATGCTATCAAGGCTCTCACATGACCATGCCTAACATGGAAACACAATCTTCACAGGAATAATAAAGGCAAGTAGAAAATACGGATATAGCCTACAAAAACTAAGGAATATTTGAACTTTCACAAACAGATATTAAATAAAATCATGCTTAGTTGCAGTAACCCAAAAGGATCCTTCACTAAATTTACACCAAATAGATAACTCTTTAATTAGCCCCAAGATGGAGGAACACTGCAAATGAACCATCAGGGGCTGGGAACATAGCTCAGTGGCTGGATAAATACTTACCTAGCAAGGACAAAGCCTGGGGGTTGTACCCAGACAAACTGCAAACAAACAAACAAATGAAGATAGCTCAGAAACATTGTCCTGTCATTCCTAAGTATGGATTTGGTCAACATGCCCTGTGTAAGACATCCTCTAAGTGTGTTCCCTTAGCAACAAATGAAGATAGCAAGAATGTCTTTGCAGTTGGAAAGTATCCTACTGTCAGTCCGGCCAGCTTCAGATCATTCTAGCAGCTTGTTGAGATTTAAACTAGAATCTGAAGTTAACCACAAATATCCACAGCCCCTCTCTGGCAATGCACTAACTGAAAATCTGACGTTTTTCAGTGGTGGTTTTATACCGTGCTCTTCAGAAAAAGAGAGATTGGACTCCTCAACTAAAAAGACACATCACTCTTTAGCCAGGAATTAGAAAGAAAACCAAACAAACGTAAAACTGGTTGCAGACATGTCTGCATCCTTCCTCAACTATTTTCCTGCAGGGAAGCTGCAAGGGACTTTGCCGGGGAAAGGAATGCACTGATGCTCCCTCCCCACCTCCAGCTTCCAGACAGAAAAAGCTTGTAGCTTACACACAGAGGAACCATCCAAAGGATCCACTCTCGGGAATATCCATGCATATTTCCATCTAACACAACAACAGACAGGCAGATTTATGGAACAAGCCTGAGAACGCAGAATCGCCACAAAAGCATTGTGCAGCCCCCAGGAGATGAACTCAAGCTAGGCTTTAATCTGCACTCGGGAGATGAACAGCCAGCGACGTGAAATATCTACGATAAGCCAGATGCCTTTTTAAATGTCCCCCACATCCTCAAAACATCACCTGTCCACCCCGTTAGATGGAACGGTGATACTTGGGTGAAGCAAGACATGTGATTATGAATTCTCTGGTAGCCTGAGGGTACCACGTGGAGATAGATGGCACTACTATAATGAAAGATAAAACCTAGGGGGGCAGGGCAGGGCAACATGGAGGGTGATGACAGATGCACGTAATGTTACACCCATAGAACTCTAAACTGACAACAAAAAGCCTTAGTCTTCCTATTATAAGTCAAAGAGAAATAGGTCTGGTTTGGGGTTTGAAATACTACATATTTACAATAAATCTCACGAAGCTCTATATATTCTTCTTCCCCTAAGCTTTCCAGGATCAAATATTACTAGAAACCTCCCACTGCCGGTCCTCACAGTACAAAGGACAGTTAACCTGGCTAAAACTCTTAAGGTATTTATTTATTAAAAGACCAGTGACCAAGTCTTTGGCTCCAAAATCCTGCAAAACTCAATCCATCTGGTCCTCTGCTTCCTTGATAAGCAGAGTTGACAGCTTTGATGAATATGTGGATAATCATCTGACAGCTGTTTCCAACACCCATAGGCCTAAGAGTTTTAAAAATATATAAACTGACTGATCACTACTCACGAGATACACTGCGGATTATAGCAGAAGAAACTGAGGCCCAAAGACACAAAGTTACCCTGATCCAGGTTCCAAAGCCATGATAATAACCTGACCTGCTGCTTCCACATGAGTAGGAAGTAGTAACTCTCGGCAAACTCCGTGTAAATGACGAAGATGTGTCTTCCTACACGGCCTGTCATCGACAGGGCAGCCACAGTCAAAAAGACCTTCCTTCAGCAATCAAGATTCCTCAAAATCCTTTTAGTTGACTCAAGATCCGACCTACTTTCCTCAAAACTTTGGGCCTCTTGACCAAAAGAAATGCCCATAACTGGCTCAAGGAAACACAATTTGAAACTCATTATTCATTAAATCACCTCCCATGGTGAGGCACTCACCCTGACATTAAATTTCACACAGTGAATCTCTTGTGTTTTGTGATTCACAGACAGGAATTAGTATTTGGCACCTACTTTACATACGAAGAATGCTCCCTGTCCCTTTTAAAGGGGAAACACTGTATCCATAACTTACAGCTACAGTTTCAAGCCTTGTATTACTTGACAAATTTAGGACCCAGTAGTGATAAATGCCCTTAGAGGTCCCCAAGGGTGGTCTCCTTCTTTATCTTGGCAGACCATGCTACCATGCACTGTATCAAAGTGACCCTAAGCATTTCCTGGAGATGGAAACATAACGGGGTTCCACTAAACTGTTACATAATAACGAATATTATAATTAGCAGTTAAATGAACGAAGTTGGAAAAAAAACAAGTCAAAGCTCACTGGGTGTGTTTTTAGAACTAAGTGTCCAAATTGAATTTGTACAGAAATAAAATTGTGTCTCAAAATGCGGCAATTGAGTATGTAATACTAGTCCTTCCCGATAACTTAAATCTGTTCTTGGTAAAGATCTTTCACTTTCAAATGGAAAAAAAAAAAAGAGGTACATGCGTAATTTCTGCCGCTGTCATAAACAGCTGAATCATTCGCATAATCAACAGCCCAGAATTCTTCCACAAGCTCTCAGTTCAGGTTCTGCTTTTTGAAAGCTTGGAATGTAAAGCCTCCCCCTACTACAGCATGGAAGAATTACACCAAATCACGGGATTCCCAAAAGATACTGACTTTAAACAGAGGCAACGTTATGGTCCATCAAACAGGAGGCCCGGGCTATGGATACAAATCACTCCAGCAAAAGAAAAACACACCATCCGTGGAAATGATTGCAAGGCCTGCGGGCCGAGAGGCCAGCCGGCAAGTGCCCAGGATACAAGGAGCGCTGACCTCGCGCTCCTGTGAGCCTCTGGCAGATGCCAGGCGCCAGGCTGAGTTCCAGGACCTTCCCGTCTGGTTCCCCCAAGTAATAAATGGCCCAGACTCGGGTAAATTAATCTATCCGGTCCCCCAGGAAGGTGGTGTTCCCGGAGGGGCAGCTCGGCGCGGACCCTGGCACCGTTATCGGACCACAAGCAACACGAGAGGCGTCGGGGAACACAGAAGTCTCCAGGGGCTCCTATGGGGTTCTGGGTGCCTGGGGGTTGAGAGTTAAGGGTTCTTCGGGCTGTGTGTGGGGATGCTCAAGGCCTGAGGATCCCCGAAAGGAGACGTGTGCAAACTAGAGCCCCCCAGGCATGGCCCAGGGGATGCGATGGCCCCTACGGACTGCAGGACCCAAGGCCGAGCATGAGCCACCTGGCTGTGTTCTGAAGGCCCCTAGGAACCCAGAACCCTAAGCAGTTGTAAGGGACACTCTGCGGTGGCAGCCGGCTGGGCGGGGGACAGGGCACAAGACCCCTAAGGGCAAGAACTCTGGCGCTCACCCGAACAGCCCTCGGAGGAAGGAGTGGGAGGCCTTCACTCGTTTCTCGGCCTCCGCCATCAGCTGGACCGCTTCTCGCTCCTTCCCTGCGTTGTCCATGTCGCCCGCCGCTGCCAAAAGCCTCCTCTGCTCTGCTCCCGGGACGACTTAACCCTCCCTCTAGCAGGTGCCCGCACGCAGGCGTGGTGCGAGTGGCCTGTAGGGATCTGTAGTCCTAGACTCCACTATATGGCAGCTGTGTCAGAAGTCACTACTACAGTTCCCAGAAGGCCGTTGGGCAGGGCCGTGCGGTAGCCTGTCTTGAGGACCTTGAGTTCTCCAGGCTCGGAGGAGGGAGAAGGGGCGTGGCCCTCTGGAGGGGTCTTGGGCCAAGGTGGACTTCAAGGTTTTAAGAAATGCTGAATTAGAAAATGACCGGTGGCTTCCAGGGGAGATAATCTAAAATAAGCATCATCAGGAATTATTGACCATGACTGAAACGTGGCCATGGATATGCTGTTCACCATGGCATCTTAAAAGAAGAAGGGATGGAGGGAGGGAGGGCGGGCGGGCCGCGGATGTTCAACCTACATGCAGGTACTGCAAAAATATCGAATGCAGGTTCAGCGCAATTTCGTCAACCATGTGGTGCCTCTTCACCTCCCAACTCTCCCAGAAAAGGAGCAACAGCTGGCCAAAAGAGTTATTTTTAATTTCTGAGAGCAAGACGTTAAAAATGCATCATCTTCCCCAATATAAATTCAGAGTTGTTTTTAAGCGCCCCCAAACTGCAACTTTCTATTGGTCCACTTGTTTAGAAATGAGTGGCATATCTTCCGTGTAGGCATAATCCACTCATTTTATTGACCGAATTCTGTTAAATGACTATGAGCCAGTGAACTCCTTTATCCTTTACATAATGCTGGCCACAGTGGGTGGATCCTGACAAAATTTCTGTCTGCCAGAAAGATTTTTAATCTACTAAACATCCATAGATAGTTGCAGTCCTGTGCCAATGTCTTCTAGGCCTGTCCCAGAGGGAGCTGTTCTTTAATACAATGTCTAGACCATCTAGGCTTGGCAGTGCTAACGCAGTGCTTGGCAGTGGAGTCACTGCCAAGTGAGAGTTTCTGAAGGATTTAAAACTCTCCATGAATACACTGTGGAGACTGGCAAGCAAAACTTACCTAAAGAGTAAGTTATCTTGTCTGCAGAGAACAAAGCAAGACAGTTCAAACTCTTTGACAAGTGACCAAAACTGATGTCACAACCTCGACAGGATGCTCTCAAGATAGAAGGGAATACCGGCTCTGGGAACACAGTTTTACTGACGACTCCTGTAGGCATTCTTCTCATTTTGGAAAACTGATGTATCTTTGGAGCAGTAAATGGGAGTCAGGAAGGAGGAAGGAAATTGGAGGTGGCGGTAGATGTTGGGTTGAAGAGAGAAAAACGGTAGAGAGTGGATGGACATCGGCCTTTGAAAGGGAAGCAGTTGGGGGATTTGGTGGAGTGAGCCAGCACACAAGCACCATGTGTGGCAGCAGTGTGTTGATCAGAGCAATTCCCAAGCTTGGCTCTGTGGAGCAGTTTTGCAGGACAGTCAAGAAACAGTGATCCCTCTGCCACCAGTCTTTGATGTCCGGATCTCCACCCCACCCTATCCTAGGGTTCACCATTCTAAATCCTGCCATTTTACTTGAAAAGGAGCTAGAATGGATTTCCCAAAAGCATGCCTCAAAAACCAGGTTTTTCACACATAGGCCTTTGGTGATACTGATTCAAACTGTGGCACATCCTATTCAATGGGCATTCAGGATACATAGGTGGTCAGGCTGAATCAATACAGAGGAGAATAGACTAGAAGATGAAAGACCCACCATCCATATGAAACACTCCATAGAGGCAGGACTGAAGCCCTCTGGAATCCCCTGCTCAAACAGAGCAGGGAGCAGGAAACGACTTGTGTAAATAGAGGATGTGGCCATCTGCATCGCTAGAGTTCCAGGTAGAGTAGAGTTACCTTTTACAGCCAAGCCTCAAAAGTAACGAGTGGTGTGACACTTTTCTACACTGAAACAAAGAGGTAAAGTTAGCCTGCGTGCAGGGCGGGGAATTGGATGCTGTCTCTTGAGGGCAGGAGCTCAACATTATTCATGTATTTGTTTGCTTGCTTTTAGTTTTTGAGACAGGGTCTCTCAATGTAGTCCTGGAACTTGCTATATAGGCCAGGCTGACCTTGAACTCACAGAGATCCTCCTGCCTCTGCCTCCTGAGTGCTAGGATTCAAGATATATACTACCATGCTCAGCCTGGAACTCAACGTTTTTCTTTCAGACAGTTTCAAACCACCACAGGGAGGTTAGAGGTAGGTTGTCAGTTGACAACCTGGTCCATCCTGGTATGCTGACCTTGTTGTGTGTCTGGAGGCCCCAGACTGAGGAACAGCTAGCGGTTTCTACCTACCTTTCCTACCAGGGATCTGCTGGAGGCTTCAGCTCCTCTTCCAGGACATCTTGTGCTCTGCTTTAATAGACAGGAGCTTTAGAAGGCTCCTTACCTATAACCACTAAAGCGGTGCATTAATGAGAATAAATAAACTTCAGTCATAGCTAGGAACTAATTAATGATCTGTTTTATTAATTCTCAAAAGACATTCAAAGCAAAATGAGTTTGTGAGGGAAGTGAATTTGTGTGCCAGGGGATGAGTGTGTGGGGGTGGGGTGGGTAACATTTCATATCAAATCACACATGCTGTAAGTATCCACTCAAAAAACTTTAAAGATATAATTTAACAGTTTTCTTAATAAATAATTCTATAAAACTGGGTGTGATGGCACATACCTTTAATCCCAGTACTCAGGAGGCAGAGGTAGGTAGACCTATGAGTTCAAGGTATCACTGATCTACAAAGTGATACCTTGTCTTGAGAGAAAGAAAACAGTCTACTTGTAATCAAGACCCCAAATTAGGAATGATAAAATTAATTATCAGTAAGTATCTGCCAGGGGAGAAGTTTGGAGTTGATGTTTATAAGAAAATGCTTACTACACACATTATCATCACAACTTTGTGTTATTCCTTGCATTAGTTGCTGTGAAAATTGGTGCAAGGTTTGAAATTAACTTGGTGGGTTTTTGTTTTTGTTTTTGTTTTGTAAAGACAGGGTCTTGTGTAGTTCAGACAGACTCACTATGTAGCCCAGGATGATCTGAAACTTATGATTCTCCTGTTTCTACTTCCCAAGTTCTGGAATTGCAGGCATGCACCACCGTACACTGTGCTACTTTTGTGCCATGCTGGAGATCAAACTTCATGCCTGCTAGGCAAGTTCTCTAGCAACATTCCTACTTTGATACATTTAATTGTTGGAAGTGGGAAAACAGCAAAGATGACCTCTTGAGGGGTTGGAGAGGAGGTTCAGCAGTTAAGAGCACTTGCTGCTCTTGCAGAGAACCTGTGTTCAATTCCCAATACATGCCAGCTGTAACTCCAGTTCTAGAGGGTCTGATGCCCTCTTCTGGTTAAACAGATAAAATAAAAATAAATTCACCTTTTAAAAAAGATAAAAAACTTTTATATGTTATATACTAAGATCTTTCTCTACCTTGCTTAAAATAAGAGGAGAGGAGAGGAGAGGAGAGAGAGAATTTCACTGTTAGGCTAGACTGTAGGATGGCCAGCCAGTGGGTGGGTGGGATCAGCCTTTCCTGTCCCTCCCCTACTCTGTCCCCAGCACCAAGGTTACAGATACACACCTGCATAAAAATCATGCCTGATTTTGAAATGGGTGCTGCAGATCCAAACTCATCCCCATGCTTGCATCACAAGCTTCTGATTCAGAGAGGCATCCCCCAGCCACTCTTTCACTTTTAACACAGCCATTCCCTTCTAATCTTCATCCACAAAGCACATAGACGTCATCAAGGCGCAGATTTGTAGTTCATATTTTTTGTGCTTTTAGGGCATCAGCTAAGAGAGAACATTTCCATGCAAAACACCCGGGAGATGTGACTATAACTGTTAACTGCCAATAGTTGAGCACATTAGATTTACATAACTCTTTCCCATGGAGGCCATAGTTGAGCTGTATGAAATTTGGCTCCTGTGGAAATATTCACATCTGTCCTGGAAATGAGGGAAATTGCTCTTATCTTGAACATCCTGCCAGCAGTTGATTTAAGAGAAAGCTAGCAGCTCTTCCTGATCAGTTGGGAAGAGCCTAGTTTTCCCAGACTAGCTCTGCATTGGAGGAACTGGCTTTGGAGAAGCAGCCAATCCTTATTATTTCCAAGTGGGTAAACTCACTTACTCGTTAACACTGGGGTATTTTTGCAGCCACTGTGAGCACATCCAGAGCGGGGAAAGATGCGAATGCACTAACGTGTATGTTCCAGTTAGGGTTGAATATGGTGGCCTTGGACTTCTGGGCCCAGCTTTCAGTAAGCATCCCTTCCATGGTCTCTGTAGTGCCATAACTTTCCATTTTAGGGATTTTTATGTTGAAAGATTTTTTTGGATCTCCAACTTGCAAATGGCAAGTTGCTAACTTTCAACCTCCATAACTGCATGAGCCAATATTGCACAACAAATCTCTCCATATGTATATAGAACCATGTATACACATATGTATCTACGTTCCTACTGGTTCTGTGTCTCCTAATTCATCTATTCTCCGCTACCCTTTCTCCAGGGCCTGCAGGGATTCCATCAATGAGTCTTGAATGTAGTCAACCAATCATAAAGTAGAGGTCAAGGGTGAGTGATAATACAGCATTTGTTTCCCATTCTGTCCACAAAGTGACCTCTTGACCCTCCCTGACTCTTCCTGGGTTGTCCCATTCTCCTTGTTCTTGCTTAGGAGTGCTGGTATGGGAACTGCTACCTGAAAAAGGCTTCCCTGTATCCTGTTTCCCCTGGTTCCTTTGCATTTTGACCATTGTGTAGACATTCTGTTTAGATCAACTTTCTTGAATTTTCTTTTCTTTCCCTCTCTCCTTCTTTTTCTTCTTTCCTTCCTTCCTTTTTTTCTCTGTCTCTCTTCCTTTCTCCCTCCCTCCCTCCCTCCCTCCTTTCCTTCTTTTCTTTTATTCTCAAGACAGGATTTGTCTGTATAGCCCTGGCTATCCTGGAACTTGCTCTGTAGACCAGGCTGACTTTGAACTCAGAGATCTCCCTGTCTCTGCATCCTGGATGTTGAGATTAAAGGTGTGTACCACCACCTGGCTTTCTTGAATTTTTCTTATTGCTATCATGCCCCCTGTTCACTGCAAATATTCTGACTGGCATGTTCCCAACCCATTGTAGAAGACCAGTATGACCCTGAACCCCAAACCCGATGAGAACAGCATGGGAAGGGAGAACCATAGGGCAGTCTCATTCATGGCTATAACAGATACAGAGTATGAAGCAAGCATTAGCACACATACCATGCACACAATCCAGATTGCTGACATAAATCGAAATACTGAAGTCTAAAATGTTTGAGAAAACATGGGGGAAAAGTAGCATTATTAAAATGTTTAAGTAGCTTTCCGACCTTGACTTTCTAACTAAGACATCAAAAACGCAAATCAGAAGAGAGAAAATCAATACCTTCACTCCATTAAGGTTAAGAATTTCTCTCTTCCAATGTACCAAAAATAAAATGAAAAGGCAAGCCACAATCCAGAAAAGGATATTTGTAATATGTATACCTAAATCAAAGTAAAGAAAATAATTATCAAGGGTAAAGAAATTTTCCAAATCAATGGACACAAACAGCCAAATAGACAAAGGGGGAAAGGCCTTGAACTTTCAGATTTAGAGAATTTCAACTCATGCTTGGCCTTTAGTTTTTCATGTTGACAAGTTTGGCACCTTCTCATAGAAAAGCAGGAAGGCAGAACGCAGAAGCAGGCTCCAGAAGTCCTTGCTTTTCTTTTCTTTTTCAGAGTAGACCTGTTGGGAATTATTGTGGACGCCACAACAAATTTCTGTAAGCTGCACTCACCCTCCTACATGGCTACAGAGCCTTAGAATTTACTTTTTCTACTGTATTTTAAAAACCGTTTTGTTTTTGTTTTTTGAGACAAGGTATTGGTGTCGAGCTAGGCTTCAACTCCCAATTCTGCCTCAGCCTTCTGAATACTGGGATTACAGACTTGTGTCACCACACCTGGTAAAAGAGTTTTAGTTAACCATTATTATTTTAATTGTACACACTTAATACATTTAGTGTGGTGATTCAATACACATAAATAATATGTCATGATCAACTCAGGGTGATCAATTGTCCATGTCCTCATCATTGTGCTAAAATTCCCAGAGTTCTTTACAATGTCTAGTAGGCTATTGTGACCCACTGTGCTATAGATTTATTATTTCTAACTCCTGGTGTTCTGGTGTTTGCTGTCCAACTTCCCACTTGCCCACTGTCATTATTCTACATTCAGCATATTTTGTGTATGTGTGTGTGTGTGTGTGTGTATGTGTGTGTGGTAGGGGTTTCTACACTTCTGTATGTAATGTGTTTGCCTGTGTATGCATGTGTGGAAGCCAGAATTCAGTGTATCTTTACCATTCTCCATTTTAGTTTTGTTAACAGTCTTTCACAGAACCTGGAGATTTCTGTTTTACTAACACTGACAGAGTCCCTGAGATCTGCCCGTCTCCTCCACCCCACACACATTAGAATTATGTGTGTGTGCCATCACATCCAACTTCCTTGGGTAATGGGGATCCAACTCAGGTTCTGATGCTTGTAGAGCAAGCACTGTAACCATTCAGCCATCTTTCCAGCCCCAGGATTTTTAATTAAAAAAACACATGCATAGAGAAGACCACAAGGTATTTGCTCCTCTATGTTGGTTTATTTTAGCTAATATGATGTACTCTAGTAGTTTTGATGCAGGTGGTAGAATATAATTTTATTAATATATCTTGTTATTATTTTAATTATGCGCAGGTGTGTGTATCCCTACTGCTATGATGTTCTGTCCAAGGTCACAGGGTCAGGTAACCATGGATTTAACTCTCTGAAATTGTGAAAACAAGCTAATGCTTTGCTATCATTATGTTGTTTATGTCTGGTCCCCTCAACAAAGTCTAGTTAACACATCGGTTCTTCCTCTGATGGGCACCTGTGCTGATTCTGCACACCTGAGCTGGATCCAGCAGAACATGCTTACTGCATGTGAACTTGGACTTGTCGCCGATATGCTGATTTAATTTTCTTTGGGTCCACCCAGGGATGGGTTAGCAGGATCATAGGCTAGATCTACTTTTCTGAACCTTCCATGCCGTTCTCCACAATGGCTTGGCAGTCCAAGGGAATAACAAGTTTTCGTTTCTTCACCTGCAATCCATTAGTTATTTGTTTTGTTTACCTCTGTTTGGGTTCCTGTTATCAAATTTTCTCTACTGCCCTTTCCTTCACTGCTTCCCAGCCCCTTGTGGCCTCAGCTCTACTATGTTATACTGAGTTTAGCATTTGGGTGAGATCATGCACTCTTTGTGTCCTCCTCGTGCCAGGTTTATTTAACTTAATACAGTTTCTTCTGAAGATTTTATTTTTTTTGTTTCATTTCATTTATTGATTTCACTTTCTTTTTTGAGGCAGGGTTTGTCTGTGTGGTCTTAGCTGTCTGGAACTTGCTCTGTAGACCAGACTGATCTCTAACTTAGAGAGTTGCCTTTCTTTACTGCCACAGTACTGACTAAAAGTGTGCACCACTACACCTGATTGAAATTTTTATTTTTATTGCTTTTTTAATTTGTGGGAGGTCAGAGGACAATTTGTGGGAATCCGTTCTTTTCTTCCATCATGTGGGTCCTAGGACTCGAACTCAGATCTTCAGTTTGGCAGCAGATGCCTTTATCTGCTGAGACATCTCAACTGCTCTGCTGTCTGAAGTTATGTTTGTTCATTCCTTTGTTTTGTTTGTTTTTTTGTTTTTTGTTTTTCAAGA
>JAQHUG010000009.1:16544606-16574696 GCA_028555095.1 Dicrostonyx torquatus
CGAGACAGGGTTTCTCTGTAGCTTTGGAGCCTGTCCTGGAACTAGCTCTTGTAGACCAGGCTGGTCTCGAACTCACAGAGATCCGCCTGCCTCTGCCTCCCGAGTGCTGGGATTAAAGGCATGCGCCACCACCGCCCGGCTGAACTTCAAGTCTTTGAAGAAAGAAATTGGAGAAGATATCAGAATATGGAAAGATCTTCCATGTTCTTGGATCTGTTAAGATCAACAAATTAAAAATGATCATCTTGCCAAAGCAATCTGTTGATTTAATGCAATCCCTATTAAAATCACAACACAATTCTTTACAGACCTTGAAAGAACAATATTCAATTTCATATGGAAAAATAAAAGCCCAGGATAACTAAAACAATCCTGTACAATAAAAGAACTTCTGGAGGTCTTATCATCCCTGATTTTAAGCTCTACTACAGAGCTATGTTAATAAAGAGTACATGATATTGGCATTAAAACAGACAGGTGGATCAATGGAATTCAATTGAACACCCAGATATAAATCCATACACTAATGGATTTATTGAGTTTTGACAAAGAATATATAATTTGCCAAAATTATATAATGTATATAAGAAAGCATCTTCAACAAATGGTGCTGGCGTAACTAGATGTCGACATGAAGAATGCAAATAGATCCATATCTATTACCCTTTTCAAAACTCAAGTTCAAGTGGATAAAAGATCTCTGCATAAATCCAGACACACTGAACATGATAGAAGAGAAAGTGGGGAATAGCCTTCAATGCATTGGTATGGGACATTACTTCTTGAGCAGGACACTAGTAGCACAGACACTAAACTAAAATCAATAAATGGGATATCCTCAACTGAAAAACTTTTGTGAGACAAAGGACATCATCAATAAGACAAAATGGCAACCTACAGAATGGGAAAAGATCTTCACCAACCCCACATCTGACAGAGGGTTGATTTCCAAAACATATAAAGAACTCAAGAAACTTGACATCAATGAACAAAATAATCCAATTAAAAAATGGAATAGAGATCTAAACAGAATTTTCAACAGAGGATTCTCAAATCTAGAAACACTTAAAGAAATGTTCAACATCTTTAGACATCAGGGAAATACAAATCAAAGCAACTCTGAGAGTCCATCTTACACCTGTTTGGATGGTTAAAATAAAAAACATAAGTGACTGTTCATGCTAGAGAGGATGTGAAGCAAGGAGAACACTCCTCCATTGTTGGTGGGGGTGCAAACTTGTACAGCCACTTTGGAAATCTATAGGGAGGTTCCTTGGAAAACTGGGGGTCAATCTACCTCAAGACCCAGCATTACCACTCTTGGGCATATACCCAAAGGATGCTCAGTCATACCACAAGGACACTTGCTCAGTTGTGCTCATAGCAGCTTTATTTGTAATAGCCAGAACCTGGAAACAACCTTGGTGCCCCCCAACCAAAGAATGAATAAAGAGAATGTGGTACATTTACACAATGGAGTATTACTCAGCTGTTAAAAACAATGACATCATGAAATTTGAAGGCAAATAAATGGAGCTAGAAAAAAATCACCCTGAGGTATCCCAGACCCAGAAAGACAAACATGATATGCACTCACTCATAAGGGGATATCATCTATAAAATAAGGGATAACTACACTACAAGTCACAGATCCAGAGATACTATGTAACAAGGAGGGTTCAAGTGGGGATCTCCTGCCTGAATCTTCCTGGGAAAGGGGAAATAGAAGGGATTTAGTGACTGGACTTCTGGCAGGTGGGGATCAAAAATGAGTGCTTAGGCTGGGGAGGGGGAGGGCAGGGGCATTTTGGGGTCAGATAAAAACCTGTACAAGGGAATCTTCCAGGAATCTACAAGGATGACCCCAGCTAAGACTCCAAGCAATAGTGGGCACATAACCTGAGCTGGCCATCTCCTGTGACCAGGCAAGACTTCCAGTGGAGGAATTGGAACACCAACCCATGCTATATAACCTTCGACCTACAGCTTGACCTATCTAGGGGATGGATGTGTTGGCTTAAGGGTGGCCTACAGATTAAGGTAATGGCCAGCTAATGATTGGTTCAGCCCACCCCTGACATTGCCCGGAGCACTAGGACCCACAAGCTACATGACCCAAAGACCTAGGATAGAACCAAACACATCTGGTTAGGAGGAAGGCAATGTAATGATGCCTAATGGTATTCTGCTCTACTCATGGGAACTTAGCCCAGCTGTCATCAGAGAAGCTTCATCCAGCAACTGGTGGGAACAGATACAGACCCACAGTCAAACATTAGGCAGAGCTCAGGGAATCCTGTGGGCAGGGTGTGGAGTGAGAAAGGATTATAGGAGACAGAGGGGTCAAGGACACCACAAGAAAACCCACAGAATCAACTAACCTGGGCTCATAGGGGCTCACAGAGACTGACCCAACAATCAGGGAACCTGAATGGGACTGATCTAGGGACTCTGCATATATGTTACAGTTGTGTAGCTTGGTCCTCTTGTGGTACTCCTAACGATGGGAGGAGGGGCTGTTTCTGATTCTTTTTCTGGCTTTTAGGACTCCTCGTACTGGGTCACCTTACTCTGACTCTATACATGGGAAGGTGATTAGTTTTTCTGCAACTTGATATGTCATGTTTTGCTGATATCCATGAGAGACCTACCCATCCTTTCCTGAACAGAAATGGAGAAGTGGATTAGGGGGCGGGAACAGAGGAGTTGGGGGAAGGGACTGGGAGAAGAGGGAGGGAGGAAACTGTGGTTGTGATGTAAAATAAATAAAAGGGAGGGGATTTATTAGAATGACTTTATTAGAATGATTAATTAGAATATTAGATTATTATATTATGTGAGACCCCAAACATACAATTACAGGCTGTGTTTGAGCTAGTCCAACAATAGCTGGGTATGAACAGAAAGTCAAGAATCCAGAAATTGCTTAGTTCACGAGGCTAATTGTCTCAGCTGGTTTTCAGTAGACACTGGAATCCCAAAGAAGTAGGATCTAATTCCAGTGGCGGAAAAGACCTGCCAGCAAGGCAGCAAGCAGGCAAAGAGCAAAAGCCTTTGTCTTTCCATGTCCTTACCTAGGCAGCAGAAGATGTGGCCCAGATTAAGGGTATGTCTTCCCTCCTCAAGATCCAGATTAAAAGTGATTCTTCCTACTTCAAATTAAGGAAAAATTCCTCAAAGGTGTGCCCTCCATTTTTGAATTTTAGTTAATTCCAGAGTAAAAGTTGCAGGATATTTGATTGCACGTTGACACCACGAGACTGTGTTTAAAATGTTAACCTTGAATCAAAGGGCAGCGTCAGAGACTACTGACTAGCATTAGCCATTGAGAAGCCAGGAATATAGATCAAGGAGACACACAAGAAGGAATGGGGAGGAACTTGGAAATTTCAGGTTCTCTTTGATCTGGGAAATATGGAGAGAAGGTCAACCGGTCCACCACTCTGCCACTTCTTTGATCTGATATTTGACTCCCGAGGCTTTATTGATAATAGCATAGCTTAAATAAACACATCATTTAGTCAAGTTGACAACCAAGAACGGCCACCACAGAGGTAAATGGCACTTACTCTGATTTTGTCAGTATAAATTATATACACGTATCAAAATATTATGTGAGACCCCAAACATACAATTACATCAATTAAAATTTTTAAAAATAAAAAGAAAAGGAGGAAACCTGTTGTTTCTTTATATGGAGAAGACTTCTTAGGAGCTTATAAATTATTTTTAACATGGAAAACATCTGAATTTTAAAAAAAATACTTAGTTTGGGTGAGGAGGAGAGGCTGCCACCAGCTACTCCTCCCTGATATACTTAGCCAGCTCTTCCCTCTCAGGGAAGCACTGTGTAACTGTGAGAATGCTCTTTGTTGGCCTTGTTAATTCTCAGATTTCTTAGTCTAGAGGAGAAAATGTACTTTGGATCAATGCCAACTTGAGCCATCTGTAGCACCACCTTGTTCCCCTGACATTCTGTATGCCTGCTGCAGAATTTCTTCTTAGGATCTGAGTGCATGTTCAGCCAAGGTCAACCACATCTGTCTGTGGTGGCTCCAGAAGTGAGGGTCCAGGGCTGCTTTGGGAACTGCTGCTGGCTGCATGGGCAGTGCTGCCCCACAGTCAAGCCTGGGGTACTTGAGCAGGTGGCAGACTTCTGACTGTTTCTTTCAGGGCCGTCCTGGAAGGGTGCCTGGAAACCAGTTGGGTCTTAAATAGATTTGCTTCCTGTCTGTGTTTTATCCAGGTCAGTATCCTGCCCAGAGCAGGACTATTCAGGGTACAGACATGCATTTAAAAAAAAAAATCCAGAAAAGAAACCAAATGATATTGGCCTTTTTGTTTGTAAGGATTTATTTTATCTATTTGCCCTGTGGGAAAAGAAAATCAAGACATTGGATATAGGTGTAGGTTGTTTCAAAGAGTGGCATGTTGGGACTGTTCTCCAGGTTCTGACACCGTATCAGTGAAAAACAGATGTCCCTTGGTATCCACGGGGATTGCTTCCAGGGGCCCCAGAAGAAACCAAAAATCTGTGGATGTTCTAGCCTTCTTACAAAACCGCGTAGTATCCGCATAAGACCTGTACATGCCCCTCTATGCTTTTCATTGCCCCTTCATCTCTCAAAATACCTAAGAAAGCACAAATCTCTATGGAAATATTCTTTAGTCTCTATTTTTCAGGGACATGATGGGTCTAGACCTAACTGCTCTTTGGGAGTTGTCTATTCATACTTGACTGAATTCACAGACACAGAGCTCACGGGTAACAGATGTCCCCTGCTCTGCTAGCGTTAAGTCCCAGACGTTCCCGAGAAACAGTATGGAGCCCTGAAGCTGTTCCACCTTTACACTTCCCAGTGCAGGCTTCCTTCTATTGACACAGCTGACACAGCTGATGTCAGTATGAGCCCTGATGTCCCTTGAGCTACAAAGGCGAAGTGTATGTGCAATTTGTAATTTAAATTTCCCAAGCATCTACAGTGCTTTAGATGTGAAATGTAACCTAGCAAAAGCTCATGCGTTAAAGGCTTTGTTGTCATCTGATAAGCTTTGAAGGCTGCAACCTCAGTGAATTGATTATTCCATGGACGGACTAAGAATTAGATGGTGTGGTTGGGAGGTGATGAAAACCATGAGGTGGAGTTTAATTTGAGGAAGTTTATTAGGGAGCGAGCATGTCCTAGAAGAGGTTTTTTGCCTGTGTTCTGGTTCTCATGAGATATTTAGTCAGATTAATGAAAAGCCAGCCCATCATCCTATGAGATACTTCCTTTCCTGATTGTATGCTAGAATTACAGTTAAGAAAAGTGAAGCTAGGAAGGTGAGGCAACCGGCCACGCAGCAATGGAAAGGATTGCTTTTTCCTCAGTTGTCTGCCCTTCTCAGCAGCTCTCCTGCACCTTCCAGAGTCTCCTAACTGAGATCAGGACTCACAAGCCTGAAAGTCTAGGGAGGGCTGCCTGGTCAGGATGTGGTCTATCCTGTTGCCTAGACTGGAAAAAGCCCAGCATTCTTGGCGTTTGCTAACTGCTCTCATCCTGGAGCAAGGGCACTCCACTTCAGGATTCACGGGAGAGGTGGAAAGCCTTTGGACCAGGCTGATGGGTGGTTTAGTGCAGGCCCAAGAAACCTCAGCCAAGGTCAGGCAGAAGCCTGGGTAGCTTATCTGTGTGTGTGAGCTACAACGTAAGGGAAAGCAGCAGTGACAAGGAGGGTAGAATAGGAGAAGGGATAACTAGAAGCTGCAGCCAGGAAACACCCTTGCCTGCAGACTTAACTGCTCAGCCCAGGCGACAGAGCCTATCACCTGCGGCGATAAAACACATTATTTCTCTATCTATTTCTTGCTCGTTTTTTTGTGGGAACTGGTCTGACAAATCTCAAGCCTAGATACCAATACGCAAAATGAGGAAGTAGTACAACTAATGCAAGTTCCCCCGGGAAGCTAAGCATCTCTCAACCATGGGCGGATCTGAGATGAATCCCACCCACCTGCCGGGCACTACTGATGCATCCAGGCCAGGTTACCAAATTTAGTTCATCAGATATGAGGTCAGATTTGCTGAGCACATGGGAAAGAGTCTTTATTTTAAGAAAGGGAATAGCTATCATAGAACCTGTCTTCCTGTAGTTAGTGTGGCAAATGATACTACTGCTAGGGTACAGGTAGGCAAGAGGGACTATGGTGCAGAGCTCCTTGTTTCAGTCTTTTCCTGGTGGCTTTGGCCAAAGGTGATCCTTTTTCCCCTCCGTGTCATAGGCACAGGTCATGAAAAGGAGCACAGTGGTGGCAGGAAGTGTCATGTGTCTTTCATCCATCCACCTAGCCAGTGGCCTACCCATCCACCCCCAACCCATCCATCCACCCATCCATCCCCACCACATTATGAGCTGCAATTGACAAATAGTCACATGTATTTATAGTGAACAATTTGAAGTTTTAATACCCGTGTTCACTTGCGGAATCATCACTCACTAAAATCTACCCAATGAACATGTCTGTTATCTAAGGTTTCTCCTCTCCTTGCCATTCTTTCCCTCTGCCTTCTCCTTCCTCCGTGTGTAAGCAGACCCCGTGTTTTTTTGCTATTCCTTGCTATCCCCCACTGACATGACCAGTGAGACTCTTTTCCCCTTATTCCACATATGTACCCATGTTTCCAATATTTTTCTTTCTCCAGACATCTACAGCTTCAGTTTTCCCATGCAAACAGGCAGAGTTCACAATCCTCCCTGTTTCATAAACAATATAAGGCCTAAATGTTTCCTATTCATGAATTTGCCCAGTTAGGCCTCACCCTGTGCCATGGATTTTTTCTCATGTCCAACTTCCCTGTAATTACTTCCTTACATGGACCCAGCCAAAGATCATTTTTTCTCCGTTGCCATGGTTTGAACAAGATTTCTCTAAGTTCCCCTTTAGTCTAAGGAGTTCTCAATTCCCCATCTTCTCTATAGCCTGTAAAATTATGAGGCATTTTACTTCCAGTGCCGTAACATGGAAAGAGCCTTACTTTTCCCTTTCCTTTGGCATGGCCAAGCTTAAACATTCTCCACAGTTGCTTGTACGTGGTCTGTCTGTGCGTTTTTTCTCATGCCTGGATGCAACTGGGCCATCACACTTCTCTTATTTCACAGCTATAATCAGGATTTTACAATTTTATTTTCCAATTCTGTGGAGATACACAAGCTCTTTCTTTGCCTTTCCTCCAATAACAAGACCAGGCCCCTTACCTCCTCCTTTTGTCCTCATTGTGTTGTATTTCACCTGGCTCCTTATTTTCCTCTTAGTTCATGGTCAGTTTCCTGACATTCACTGTATTTCTCATATTTATGATTGTGACTAGGGTCTCTATTTTATCTTTTTTCCACAAATATAGAAAGATCCCTACTTCCCACATATCCATGGACACGTTAGCCCTCTAAATCCCCTTAGTTACTGAGCATTGGAATACTGCCCATTTAATTCCATATTCCATTGATACAATTAGGCCAGTTATTTCTCCTTCATGCCATGGTTTTAACTAAATACCTGTTTCTTCTTCGTATCATGGATTTTTTTCTGGTATTGTTCAGGGAAAACTGGATCAGGAAAGAAGATGCCTGAATGGATAGGGGCCAGAAGGCAGTTTTCTTTGCAGTGTTAGGACTGTTTAACAAGCTGAGCCCCATGGCTGGAGAGATGGCTCAGCAGTTAAGAAGAGTACCTGTTGCTCTTGCAGGGTATTTGAATTCGATTCCCAGCACCCACACTGGTGGGTCACAACTATGCGTAGCTCCAGTTCCTGGAAATCCGAAGCCTTCTTCTGACTTCCTCAGACACCAAGCACACAAACGGCACACATACATACATCTAGGCAAAACATTGATATACATAAATAAAACTTAAAAATATAACAAAGAAAGAAAAATAGAAAAAGAAAAACAGGTCCAGTGGAAGAGCAGAAGGAGGGAGAAAATGAGAAAGGAAGTCAGGACCATGAGGGACTGGCCCACCAACAGAGACAGTGTGCTCGATCTATTGGGAGCTCATCAAATCCAGCTGGACCAAGACTGAATGAGCAAATGACCTTACTGGACTCTATGAATGTGACTGCCAGCAGGGACTGACTGAGAGGCCAACGATGATGACACTGGGACCTATCTCTTCTGCATGTATTGACTATTTGAGAACTTATTCTATATGAATGCACATCTTCTTAGACTGAGATGGAGGGGGGAGGGCCATGGGCTCCCCATAGGACAGGGTATCCTGCACCATCTTAAGGAAGCAGGGGGAGGACGGTGGGGTAGTGGGGGAGCGGGATGGCCGGGAACAAGGGGAGTAAATGTAAATTTTGCTTTTAACAATAAAAAATAAATAAATAAATAAATAAAAAGAAAAAAAACAAAGAAAAAAAAGTGATATCCAAGTTCAGTTAAATAGATTGTTCCCTACTGGCCTCCCCAAATAGCAACCCAGAATGACATGTATTTTGATTGGCCATATTTAGCTTAATTAATAGTTTGCTAAATCCCCCCTAAGCAGAGCTCCCCTCCGCAAACAGCAGAGTTTACTACTACAGCCTATAAAAGTACAGCAGGGAAAGGGTAGGAATTAGGCTACAGTTGAGACATCTCTGTAGTGACTGTGGCTTATCCAACTTGGAGTGCTTCAAAGCTGCTATGTCTGGAGCTGGATAGCTCCTATACTCTGTGGAGCACAGTATAGCTTCTATGGTGTATCCTAGCAGGATGCCATTGTATACTGTCACAGGAGAAGGCGAGGAGCTCAGTGGACAATGGTTCCAACACATGAATTAGTTAGGGCAGAATCGCACAGATGTTTTTAGGAAATCACCAATGCTAGACACAGGAGTAAGTTCTTTGCCTCCATCCATTTTCATACCATAGGGATATCAGGTGTGGTGGCACAGGCCTTTAACTCCAGTATGGGGCACAGGGCATAATTAAGAAGATCTCTGTGAATTCCAGGCCGACTTTGTCTACACATGAGTTCTAGGCCGTGAACTACATAATGAGACCTTATTTCAAAAAAGAATAATTCATGTTACAGGGAGTTGAAAAATCTAGGATCAGGGAGATTAACTAACCCAGAATCCCCAGAATAGAGCTGGGTAATAAGATGTGTGATGCCTGCTGTATCGGTCTGCTTCTCATTGACTAGTATTTAGTTTTGAATATTTTAACTTTTAATTTGAAATAATATGAGACTCACAAAAAGGCTAAAAAAATTGCAAAATCTGTCCTAGGCAGGCGGTGGTGGTGCACGCCTTTAATCCCAGGACTCGGGAGGCAGTGGCAGGTGGATCTTTGTGAGTTCGAGGCCATCCTGGTCTACAAGAGCTAGTTCCAGGATGGGCTCCAAAGCTACAGAGAAACCCTGTCTCAACTCCCCCCCTAAAAAATCTGTCCTAGGCTTTTATCCTCCCCAAACATTGACATAATCCCAGTATAACTGTAAAACAAGAAAGTTAATATTTAAAATACAAGGACTCCACTACATTTAGATTGTGGGGATGAGGTGTGCGGGGAGTGAGGGGTGTATGAAGGCCCAAGATTGCTTTTATGACTTACCACATTACTCTCCACCTTATATTTTTGGAACAGGATCTCTCAATGAACCTGGAACTTAGCATTTTGGCTACATTGATTGATGGTGAAGCCCTGGGACCCACCCATCTTTGCTCCCCAGCACTAGGGTTGCAGATGCTCACTGTCAAATCTGGCTTTTATATGGGTGCTGAGGATATGAACGTGGGTTCTCATGCTGGCTCTGAGCCACCTCTGTCGCCTCAGATTTGATTCTCTTCTATTATTTTTTCCCTGGAGCAAAATATAGGGTTCTATAATGAGCTTCTACATACAGGCGGCCCTGGGCAGGGCTAATTTCTGAGTAAGGTTCTTGGCTGATTTCAGTGGGGAGCATAGGGTTACCTCACAAAGCTCTGCTGGGTCACAAGAGGATTACAAGTGGTAGTGTATGAACCTGCCAGCACAGTGGGAAACAGATGGGAGAAATCTACAGTGGGAGGCAGGTGAGGAAGAGTAACGTGACGGAGGGAGCACGGGAGATGCCAGTGGTTTGGTAAGATGCTTGGAATGTGTTACTCCAGGTCCCACGTGGTTGAATCCTATGTCTCAGTCCAAATATGACTTTCTCCATAAACGTTCACCCATTCCCATACACAGTACCCTTTGACTACTAGAGCAGCTTTTATTGCAGAGCTCCGAACAGGTCTGTTCTTGGGATTTCTTTCACACTGCAAGTGAGTGCAGGCAAGGATAGGGACTCTCTTGGCTGGACAGCATGCCGAGACAACCCCTTCCCTCAACTGCTAAAGAGTAGAATGGTCATTACAACTGGGAGGAACACAGCTGGGGAGTCGGGTGTGTGGTCCTGGTGAAGCTTTCCATGGGTAGTGTTCTTACCACCATGGAAGAATGAACTTGGGGTCTTAATCTTTGCTTAAGTGCAGGGGAAGCTGCCTCCCAGGAAAGCCTGTCCAGTAAGACTGCTGCAGAAGAGTGAGGGAACGGTTGCTGCGCTCCCACCCTGGCATCAGCACAGACACGTACCTGCTAAAGCTACAGAGATGAAAGCCAGAGGCCTGAGGATGCCCTTGCTGCTCTTCCTGGTGGCCGTAGTTGTAATGGCCAAGGTGAATCACGTCCAAAGGTGGGGAGGCTTCAAGGAGAAGGCCTCAAGCAAGAAAAACATGAACTCCACACTCCACTTCTTCATCCAGTCCTACAACAATGCGAGCAACGACACCTACTTGTTTCGAGTTCAGAAGCTAATCCAAAGTCAGATGCAGGTTTGTGCCTTGGTTTCCCAGACAGCAACACAACCGCCATCTTGCCTTTTCAGACATATGGGGATTCTGACTGGGCTCTTTGGGTAACAGTACTGATAACTCTCTGGGGCGTGTCATATGTGATGGGAACACTTGACGCTTCCAGGCTAAGTAGCTCCCTCAGTCACCACAGTCCTGGGGTTGGGAGACAACCTAACTCACTTTGTGTTGGCCAAAAAGTGAGCTGTAGAGGTTCTCCATTGTTCTATGGTGGTGGGGGAGATTGCATTTCATTTTGCCTACCAGATGGCAGGGGTGGGGCTGGTTTCACTTTCTTTAACGGTTTGATCTGGACAAGCCCTAAGCACTCTCTAGCTTTCTTCTGACAGCATTTCTTTTCAGTGTCTAGCATTGTCAAACAGGGCTGGATTCTCTGTTTGAGACATTTATAATCACAAGTCTTTGGGGACAGCTGAGGGGAAGTGGCAGGGAATAAGCAAGAAGCTCCAGTCAGATAGTTCCACCACTTTTGAGGCAGAGTCTCTGTATTTCTCCCTGGCTGGCCTGTATCTCTCTACCCTCAGCCGCCTGCCTTGGCCTTCTGAATGTGAGTACTCGGATTACACCTGTGTGTCACCGTTACTTCTCTTTCGTTTTACACACAGTTTTACATATGTGGTCCTTGTGAATTGTATCAGTTGAAATATTATAGAAGAAAAAAAATGTTGGAAAACTATTCGTCCACCATTCCCTTAAGGTCAGATAGCAAAATATGTGAATCAGTCAGAAAGGATACTGCATCCTAGTTAGGTTTTGGGGGAAATAATTCCCTAGGAGGAAAAATTGCTAGTCAGAGAGAATGCGAGGCAGATGGAACAGGAGTTAATAGAAAGAGGGGAAGGCATGGGAGTGGGGCGGGCAATATTAGTGTTATACCCTGTTCCTAAATCCTGGCACAGACAGTTCAGGGTCTAGTATGCACTGGCTATTATGCACCATGACCACCAGGTGGCGCTGTTCTCATTTGTCTTTTTCACTTGAATCCGTTTCCTTTAGGTATAGCTGAGACACTAAGATTTAATGCGCGAAACCAACCTTTTACTATTAACAATTAACTCGTCAGGAATGTTTTTTAAAAATGTTATAAACAAACTCGATGTTACTTAAAGTGATAAGTGGGCAGCGTGAGCTTGCGGATCGGAAGGGGAGGATCATGGACACAGGTTTCTGGATATCTCATTATCCAGATGTGACTTTGAAAGTCTCAGTACCGCAAAGAAAGGATAGTCGACAGGCACGGTGGGCTGCTGGGCCTGCTTTCGACTTTCAGTCGCTCCCAGATGTGGGTGGGATCTTGGTTAGGTGTTCTTCACCTGCAAACTGATCAGAACAAGTCACAGTTTAGCTCAATGCTGCCACCTAGCAGCACTTGTCGCAATAGTCGCTGTCATGACTTCTATTCTAAGTGAACAGCAGAGACTACCAGGGAGTAAGAAGTTTACTGTGCACAAATGTTTTCATTTTCTTGTTCCTACACACAACTTGCTGACAGCCGGTCAGTGCGGCGGGAACTGGCTCAGTTCTACAACATCCCCGTGCATAAGTAGAATGGCCCCTTGGTGACAGCAGAGGAGAAGCTGCACTCTAGGGAATTCGGGCTAGTACTGAGATTGTAGTCTCAGTGCACCCATGGGCAATTGCCCTGGGCCTGGCCTCAGATTTTATATGGGACTCTTTCAGCCAGGACCAAGATGAATTTTTTGTCTGCATCTCCCCTAGAGAAACTTGAACCACTGGCATTTGGGCAAGAAGCAGGGAGCTCACAAGAGCGTCTCCCTACTACACACACAGTTGTCTAGTCTCCACACTCATCCTTGGAGCCAGACCTGTGACTATAATCGCCAAATTTTCTTAGTATTTCACCTAAGTGTGAGACTTCTCTTTCACAAAAGCCTTCCCAACCTTCCCCTCCTTAACCTTCAAAACCTTAGGTTAGTCACGAGAAAGAGAAGACAAAGCCACCATGGGAGCTGGCCCTGGCTTGTGTCTTGCCTGTGGCTTACCTGGCTTCATCATCTTGCACAGATTCAGGGCGCAGTGGAATCATTTCAAGTGGAAAGCTCCTGGGAGATAAAGCAAGAGCTTCAGCACTGCCTTTCTGCTGTCCTTGGCTCTCCCAACATCACAGCTGGTCTACACAGTTGGTAGAAACATTTAGTAACTTAAATATTTGAATTCTCTTAAGCTATTATTGTGTGGCTTTTCCTGGGGCAACTTGAACAAACATAGTGCACCAATAACAGACCAAAGAAATGACTCTAATCAAGTCTAGCTTAGTGTACCAGTGGGTCTATGGAGAATACTTAAAAACCATGAATAACTCAAAAGCAGTTATATCACACAAAAAGCCTATCTCAGCAAGAGTGATAACTCAGGATGATGATGGTGTCTTGGAAGTTCCTGCAGGTGACTCGGCTAGCCTAAAAGTCTCTGTAATGACCTTGGGTAAGAGGTCTTACAGTCTTGTTTTATTTGATTCCTGAATCTTCTGAGGCAGCCTCCATGCTCCAGAGGGAATGTTTCAATTGGGAGGAAATAGCTTCGCGATCAATTGCTTTTTTTCTGCCTTAGTGGAAGTGCGCCTGTTTTGCCCAGACTCCACAGGCAGACTGAATGCTTGTGTGGCCCTTGCAAATGAAGAAATGGGAGCTGCTACGCTACTTTCCCAAGGTTTCAGCGCTAATATATGGGGAGCAAAGGTCTGAAATCAATTTGACTCCCAAGCTCGTTTGTAAAGACTTCTACTTTTGTGTGTATGAGTGTTCTGTCTTCAAGTACATGCATATAAGCACACCACATATGCTTGCAGAGACCAGAGGAGAGCATTGGATTCCCAGAAACTGGAGTTGCAGGTGGTTGTGAACTGCCATGTGGTTTCTGGGAACCAAACTTTGGTCGTCTGCAAGAGCAACAGGTACTTTTTAAGCCATCTCTATAATCAATATTTCGATGTGTTGTTAAATTGTCTACTTTCTGATTGTCTGGGATGAAGAGTAAGGAGGGAGAAAATAGCTACACAGACTGGATGAAACAGAGCCAGGTAGGTCCTCATTGCATTAGGAGGACCACAGTGGTCTGTGGTTACCAAACAACCCAGCTTGTCTTTTCATGACCACGGGTGGGAGACAAGAAGTACTATCTGGGTGTCACAGCAAAGTCCAGAGCACAGGGTTGTGGTTGGGACCTTAGTTGCCATTGAGACTTACTCAATAGGAGGGGAGGAAGCAGCTGAGTTGTGGTGGATGAGTTCTGGGAAAAGGGGTCATGCTTAGTCCCTCCTGCTTTTCCACAGCTGAGCACAGGAGTGGAGTATTTAGTCACCGTGAAGATTGGCAGGACCAAATGCAAGAAAAGCGAGGCAAGCAATGCTTCCTGTCCTCTGCAAAGCAGCAAGCTGAAAAAGGTGTGTTGTGGGGATCCTCTGAGAAAGCCTCAAGGCCAAGGATGGGGAGTGAATATCCTCAAAGTGTGAGAGTCAGGGCCAGCAAATCCCAAGCCTTAAGGTGACCCAACACTTCTTGGTGCATCCCAAGAAGGAAGAAGGCTGTTGGCTTGGGTAGACCGACCACCCAGGTAGTCACTTCCCTGGATCTAGGTTTCTGCTTCTCCCCTTGGAGCCCCAGGGCACAAGTGATGTTTGTTTCTCCTCAGGACCTTGCTCCCATTCTTTGGGTCACTGAAGACTGTTCCCATCTCTTCTGTGTCTTCTCAGTTCTGTTGTCTCTTTCTATGTTGCCTGGACCCTCATTAGACAGGTGGTAGATATGAGTGCCTTTTCTGTCCTAGGGTGTAGGTGCAGGGATGGGAGAGGAGGGAGAGTTGGTAACCCTTCCTGGAATTCTAGGTCCTGCTTAGCCTGAGAGCTCCAGAGGCCCCTGCCATGGGTCTCAGTAGCAGTTCCTTTCTGGAGCTCCCGAGGAGCTGGAGCCTTCTCTTCCACCTTTGAAAACCATTTTCCCCAAAACTGACTATTTCTTTCTTTTTCCACAGAGCCTGATTTGCACATCACTGATATACACTGTGCCCTGGGTGAACTACTACCAGCTCTGGAACAATTCCTGCCAGGATAGCAAAGTGCCCATATAAAGAGCCCAGTTGACACTGAGATGCCTGTGTTGTGTACTGGTTTTTTATATAGCTCTAAGAGGACTCATGTGGTGTATACACATACACACACATACACACACTCACTCACTTTCACAACACTGACACTCAACAACATGCATAGTAACAGCACCTTTATTGACACATATATTTCCCATTCACATATACACAGGCATACACACCTCTGCTCTCGTACACTTGTACTGACTCACACCATGCCAACACATATGCAAACACTTCCGCGTGTGAACCTTTGTGCTTTCCCATACGTGTAGCTCACATACATATCCTTTTGGGGAGCCTCACTGTTCTTTCTATATCTCTGGCCCAGGCACAGCCATCAACTCTGGCCTGGGGATGAGGAGCTCTATATCCTACCAGGACACACAACACCATGACTCACACATGTCACAGTGAGCGCATCCAATGTCCCATAACTAAACAAGGCCGGGCAACGTATAGATTCAGTATACTTGTTCCACGGCTGTGACTTACAATGGCTAAAGGACAACAGGCGTCAGCAGTAGCAGGAATGTCTTAGCTCAGGTTTGTGTTGCTGTGAAGAGACTGGCTTGTAGTTCAGAGGGTTAGTGCATCCTTTTCACGGAGAGATGGGTGGTGGTACAAAGGTAGACATGGTGCTGGGAAAATAGCTTAATGTTCTACATCTGAATCCCAAGGCATCAGAAAGAGAGAGAGACATTGGGCCTGCATTGAGTATTTGAAACCTCAAAGCCCATTCCCAGTGGCACATTTCCCCCAACAAGGCTACACTTACTCAAACAGGGTCACATGTATTAGTGCCAAATCCCTATGAGCCTATGAGGGCCATTTTCACTCACACCACCACAAAAAGGTATAGAATACTGTCCTAGGGGAGATATAAACTCCCGGAGTCCTTGCTCATTACAGTCAAAGGGTGTACTTACTCCCCAGACACAAGCTATGAGGGCATCTATAACACACTGTCTTCTAGGGACCAGAGTCAGAGACTCGGTGCTCAGTTGTTGTTTGTGGCTGGTTCCACAGGCACCTCTGCCTGGTTTGTGCCCAATTCCAGACTCTAGAAGAAGAGAGGTGCCATGCACAGGCCTCATTTTGTGTGTGTGTGTGTGTGTGTGTGTGTGTGTGTGTAGGAGTGTGGACACATGGAGGCCCTGTGGTAGGATTTCCATCAATGTGTTGAATGCTTTCCCTCTTGGTCTTTAGACTACAGGAATGGTACAGAAAGCTTATACTCTCTCTTCGCTAAAGCTACCTCTATTGACTCATAAGAGCTCAGTAGGGAGGGCACATTCTTGAGCTGAGAACATACTGAGTGTACCATGTGATGCTTGGCTACCTCCTTGGGTCTGCCACTGTCTCAATCAGAGGGTAACTTGAGAATCACTTAGGGGAGAAGAATGTAGATCCTCAAGTGAGAACCTCATATTAACCAAGGTTCCTGGAGGAGAAGGCACAGGAAATGAGTGGAAAGTTACACATTTGTAGAGAGAGCCCAAAGCACCCCGCCATGCAAATCCAATGCCACTGTACCCACTGAGTCATCTCTTCACTCCCTAAACATAACCATTTTTATTCTTTTTAAATAATTGACTTGTGGGTGGCTTTCAGGAGTTTTTACTTTAATTTTTATTTTTAAGGTAGTGTCTAACAAAGTAGGGCAAGTTGGCCTGGAATTTGAGATCTTCCTGCCTCAGTCTCCTAAAATACTGATATCACAAGTATACACCATCCTGTCCGACTAGTTTTCAGGGTCTAATATTAGCACCTTTTAGCAATAAGCATGTGTGAATCTGTACAAAACAGACAAGTACGTGGATCTCTATTGTGTACTTGTTGAGGCCACAGGGTGTGCATTTGTAATTATGGAAAATTTGCCATTAGAGAGAACCAGGGGAAAGATACAGAGCACTCCTCTTTGCTACCTATATAACTTCTGGTAAAAATAAGATTATTTCCAAAATACATTTCAGCCAAACATTGACTGAAAAATCCAAGAGACTAATGGGCACAGATGTTGCATCTCTGTTTTTCTCTCAAAGGGCAGTCACTGTCTGGGGAATGAAATAGTCCAAATGTGCCAATAGTGTGGATGGGATTCCCAGTGAATTACCGCCATGACTTCTGCTGAGTTCCTGCCCTAGGCTACATGTTTTGATGTCTGCCTGCATCATAAGCATCATCTCTTTCGGATTCTGTAACAACTCCAAGAAGGTGTCCTGTTTTCCTTGGCTGAAGAGAAGTTGTAGATTAGTGTGCTCCAGGTATTTGGAAGGAGGAATCCCATCTGGGCCCCCCAAATTTTCTAGAGTTTTGATGGGGTGAGGGGAAGCCTAAAACGTCATATCTAACCTTGACTTGAGGAGCCTTGACAAGGCTTTTGTTCATACAAGATTACGCTTCACATTTGTAGGTCTGCTGCTTGTGGCCTGTAGACTTACCCTTTGGAGTATGCCAGCCCATTTCCCTGTGTGCACTCTGTAGCTTGCTCAGACCTAGAACTATCCAGACTCAGAGGCGCCATGGAAATCACAGTGCTTGAAGCCAGCTTTGGTGAATCCTAACTGGATATATATCTCAACTCTATTAACTGCCTCACCCCCGTGGTGTGTGTGTGTGTGTGTGTGTGTGTGTGTGTGTGTGTGTGTTCTACACTTTACAATATCAGAGGGGTCTACTAATGGTATTCAACCCTAGGCTTTTGCTTATTTCCTTTGTCAATTTTAAATATATATATATTTTTTTGTGTCTGTGTATATCTGTATGCATGCCAAAGTCCATGGAGGGTAGGAGAGGGTGTGAACTGCTGATAGTTCTGAGACTATACGGAGGGAGTTGTGTGGAAGGAGCCTGGGACACTGAGGTCCCGAGGTGAAGTTTTGGGATGTCCCCACTGTTAATGGAAGGTGCTCCCAAACTCCTGTGGAGAGATAAATCTACATCACGAAGAAGAGGCGGGACCCACTGGGACTTGTAGGAGGTTACTGGGTCTCTGTCCACATAAATGGATAAATTCATCTAAAAATGCATCAAGGTGTTAGTGACTTCTTGTACCATCTTGAGAGCCAGTCAGGTATGAAAACCGGTTAAATAGGTCTCTGCCACCCCCTGCCTCACTTACCCTGTGATGTTCTATCGTCTCCGGTCTCTGCCAAAAAGAAGGCTACCACTAGATGGTGCTCTTTCACCTTAGACCAGAACTATGAGCCCCACTCGTTTTCTTTATAATTTACCAGTTTATTTTATAACCTACAGACTCCAGTTGTGTTTCTGTTGTCATACACTCATGGAGGTGATGACAATCTTTGGAATGTGGTGATCCCACCAAGGGTCGCACTCTTCAAGAGAACATGAAGTTGAGAAGGTTTGGGGTGGACCTGGGTGGAGTTAGGGGGAAGAGTGAGAGGTGAATTTGACCAAAATAATTGGCGGCATGTATATAATTCCGGTTGTGGTGGTGCGTGCCAGTAGGATTTGCTGAAGGAGGTGGAGGTAGAAGGATCAAAAGTTCAAGGCCAGCCTGGGCTATAGAGCAAAGTCCAGGACAGTTTCCAAAGCTACACAGAGAAACCCTGTCTTGAAAAACAAAACAAAACAAAGAAAATCCCAGAGGAATAATGAAAATATATTTAAAAACTACACTTAAATCCTCTGTAAATGGAAAAGACCTTGGTCAGAGTAGACATTCTGGGATTATAGTGATACGTTTTTTGTTTGTTTGTTTGTTTTGTCATTTCTAATGAGTGAGCAAATTGAAGTAGAAACTCTTAACTCTTCAGATGTCCCCCTTTCAGAATGCAGTGGCCAACAACGGTAACTTCACCTCTTGATTCCTTCTGCAAATGAGGCAACTTTCTGACTTTTATTGTATAACTTGCTAAATAAGGAGCCTAATACATGTTTTAAATGATACCTGTAAAGGTTAAATTAAACTTTATATTAATTGTTTAGCATTTTTGTTACTTATGTATAAATAGCATAGGAAAAATTGTATCCAGTGTCATGATTAATTCCACAATTTTATTCATCAATTTCAATGTAAATAAGATATTTTATTATTTGTGGGGGTGTGTTGTGTGGGTGTGTGTGCAGGTACCCCCTGAAGTCAGAGATCTTGGGTATCTCAGGGGCTGGAATTACAGGTGGTTGTGTGCTGCCTGACATGGGTCCTGGGAACAGAGTTTAGGCCCTCTGCAAGAAAGAATGCACTCTTAACCTCTGAGCCATTTCTTCAACTCCAGTGTGAGATATTTTGAACAATACAAGCACATTTTGGCAAGTTATTTAAAACCTGACCCTGAGTGATGTAATGTATGCATTCATGTTTTTTGTTTATTTGTTTGTTTTTCAGAATACTGGTGAACATCTTCCAACTTAATCTAAAGTTGAAAGAACTTTGCAAAGAAGAGCTATATACCCACCACCTACACGATGCAATTTATATTTATTGGTATTATGCATCTCTTTCCTCATTCTTATATTTATCCAGCAGTCTCATTTTTCATATGTACTTCAAATTTAGTTGAAGACATCTGTATACTTCACTCCTAAAGAAGTCTGATTGCAGATTAAAGAGCATAATATGTTTGTGTTTTTCCTTTTGAGCTAAATTTCTTTTCTTTCTCTTTTTTCCCTTTTTTTCTTTTTTCTTTCTCTTTTTTAAAAATAATCAGTTTTTATTTTACATACCGATCCTAGTTTCCCTTCCCTCTTCTCCTGCTACTCCCCTCCCTTCTCACCATCCTATCCCCCACCTCTCCTCAGAGAGTTAACAAGGTTGAGGCAGGACCCAGGCCCTCCCCCGTATCTAGGCTGAGCGAGATATCCTTCCATAGGGAATGAACACCAAAAACACAGTTCATGAACTAGGGGTAAATCCTGATCCCACTGCTAGTGACCCCACAAACTGCCCAAGCCACACTACTGTCACCCACATTCAGAGGGCCTAGTTTGGTCCTATGCAGATTCCCCAGCTGTCAGTCCAGAGACAGTGAGCTCCCACTAGCTCAGGTCAGCTGTTCCTCTGGGTTTCTCTGTGGTAGTCTTAACCCCTTCGCTCATATTAGCGCTCCTCCCTCTCTTCAACTGGTTCTTAATATACAATTAGACTATTATTAAAAATAATTTACCTCATTTGTAGTATTATGTTATCGTCGATAGGAAACAGAACAAGACAGAAAGCGCAGCCCCTGTGACATAGTGTTTCTGGCTTTCCCCTGACTGTACTCCTTTCTCTTCTAGTGGATTTCATCTCTTTGGTTGATATGGGAAGAATAAAGTGGCATTATGGCCTATGCCCTCTTTTCCATAGGGCAGCTATTTTCCTTTCTCTCATAGATAAGACTTCCAGAATCCAGGATGCATTCTTCTCTGATCCTGGCTGCAGGTGTAATGTTGGGGAAGCCTAGATCTGAGTTTAGTGTTTCCTTACAGAAACAGAGGTCATCTCTCAACTCTGGACTAGGAGTAATGTTCTTGTCTTTCTTAGTTTGTGTTTTTTCTTTTTGTTTCATAGTTTAGGCAAGGGGAGGGGAGCTATTTGTCAGGCTCCTGAGGGATTCCATAGTGGGAGTCACCTGTTAATATCTCTGCTGTTCAATTACCCACTGTAAACATCTCTCCATCTTTTTATTGTCCTTCTCCTGATCTCTCCATCTAGTCTTAAAACCTAGAGTATTTGGCCTGGGGTGTTGCTCAGTTTGTAGAATGTTTGTCTAATCTATCTGAAGTTTTGTGTTAGACACCACTCCCCACTCCCCGCACTGCATAAGCTGTGTGTGGTGGTACATGCCTGTTATCCCAGCACTTGGGAGGTGGAGGAAGGAAGATCACAAGTTCAAAGTCATCCTCGGCTACATGATGAGTTCAAGGTGGCTACACAATGAGTTCTAGGCCAGTCTGAAATTACCTGAGACCTGATCTCAAAAACAAAACAAAACAAACACAAATGTCCTAAGGTTGCCTACTTGCCTATGAAGCTAGGGACCAAGTTCTGGTATCGTGTGGGTGTAAACAATAGGTTCACAAACTATCTGTGTTTCCTACTGGAACCCCTAGTGGCCCTCCATATTTTGTTATTACAACTGAAGAATTTATGGGGAAAAATTGGATCACAACATGAAGAGCATGAGGAGAACAGGCACTCATCTTTATTGTGTGAGCGGAGGGTTGCTGTTGATTGCAGGCTGACCCAAAGCTTGGTGGACACAGCTTGTGCGCCAAGACACTCAGGCACTGGTGCAGTTTTTTCTGAGAATTTTGTATCGTTCAAGCCAGAACATGGTATACACCGAGAAGTAGCACCGGATTTGCTAGAACAAAAGACCAAAACACTTATTTTAAAAGATGAACAAGAGCCAGGCACAGTGGTACTCTGCAGTGGCAGTGATTGGGAATTGGGAATCTGAGGTGGGTCGTGTATAATGAGCCCAAGTGGAGTGCATAGTCAGAGTCGTTATAAAAAACACGATAAAGGGGATCAAATGCATGGTGAGAAGGAGGAGAATATCAGACATGTGGCCTGGGAAATGGCACTGCCTTATTACCCCTCACCCCAATCCTGATAGTTATGTGATTTCATTTATATGACAAAAGCATTGTTGTGATTCTGCTGGAGAACGTCCTGTTTGTGGTCAGGTTTAGAGTAGTAATAGAAGGTCCCACCCACGCTCCCTATGGGAATTCCTGCTTCTATTTTCTCATCATTTTCGCTTATATGGTATTTACCATTATCTTCTCTCCCTGGGCTTCTATTGGATCCACATCCCCCTTCTTCCCTTCTCCTTCATAGTTTTCTTCCTCCCCCTGCCTCCATTCTTTCCCTTTGTTCTTTTCTTTTGTCTGTTTACCTATCCATCTGCCCATTCACATCTATGCTTCTAATTCCATTCATTCACCAATTCCTTCCTACTGTCTACCTATCTCTCCTTTCACTTATTCAAACCATTGAATTTCATGTCCTAATATAAAGAAAGAGCCCAGAAAAGGACACATTTGTGTGTCGAGAACCTCCAAGTCATTATTACTAGGTTTACCATATAGTTTATGAACTAAACAAGAAAATGTTGTAAGCAAAAGGTTAGGCTATTAATGATTATCTTAAAAATTTAGACATTAACCAGGATGATGCCATCCTTGATCAAATTTCTTTGAGGAAAGTTAGAAGATGGTTATAGGGCTGTTAGGACTCACAGCCTAAATGTGTGTGCTGGATACACCCTGACTGTGCACACAGAAGTGGTGATGATGTAGTGCAGCATCTGGCCAGATGTTGGGTCAGAATGAGGTGCCTTCGGGGCTGAAGGTCACTCAGCAGGTTACCCACGCAGGCTTGTTTTCCTTAGTCTACCCGTATGCCAGTCAAATTATTTTCAAATGCATTTCCCACTTCCTGCTAAAATACGGTTAATAATTAACTGCTTCTCTTGGTCTGGAGTGTCCTTCTGTAGTTCAGTCTCCCAACTGTTCCATTTGGATCCTATCTTCCTTCTTGTGCTTTTTTTTTTTTTAAGCAGCAACAAGCAATGGTTTGGCTTTTTCTGCCTCTAGTTCCCTCTTTGAAAGAGGAGATACTACCAATGAGATTTTTTTCAAGCAATCTTGAATGGATCCCAAATAAGTCTGCCCTCACTTATGCTAAAACCAAGAAAAACCCATGGAAAATAGCTTTGTGAAAATGAGCTTATCTGGCACCTTGTAAAGTTCCCCTTCCTGGACATCGCAGGTACTTGTCTCTGTCTTGAAGCAGGTGGTCCTTCGCATTTCCACCGTGATGTGCAACTCCGTGTGGTCTGTTACCTGTGGGTAGTGAGGGGAAAAGAAATGGAGAATGACCCCTTCTCCCCCTTGTGGCTTCTTCTATATGAGGGGACAGTTCATGCCCTGTGCTCAGTATACCATGTTCAATGGCATGGGACCAGCCTTGCACATTGTGGTACCCTTGCTCTCTTCCTGCCTAACTCCAGGCCTCTTTTAATCACTCATTGAGACAGCACCACGACTACCAGAAAACTTGAAGATGTCACCAAGATTGCCAGAAATAATCTTTCTCTATGGGTTCAGCCATCCCTTGGACATCATCGAAAAGGCTAATAGTTCCAGGCAGGACTGTGTGCACATTTTCTGTGAGCGGCCAGATAATAACCAGGTTAATCTGTATAGGCCATGTGTCCTGTATTGTGAGTTTTCAGACTGACCATGTCAACTTCGCGGTCCCAGATGGACATAGCACAGACGGCTCCAATAGCACTGCTTTAAGAGGCACACAACCGGGGCAGTTGGGCCTGGCTGTGTAATTTGTAGGTCTGCATTGACAGGACAGATTCGTTCACTCTAGCTTATGTATATTTTTCCTAAAACACCCATTTCTAGTCGGGAATGGTAGCCTACACCTGTAATTATAGTACTGGGGAGACTGGAACAGGAAGGATGCAAGGTTGAGGCTAACCTAGTCTGTATAGTAAGAATCTATCAAAACAAACACCTGGGACTTTACTGGGTCGCTCTGTGGAGGAGAGACAGTGAAGCCACACATACTCACCTGAGTCTCAATATCGAGGATGCGAATGATCCTAAAGTTGTACAAGTCATCACTTTTCTTGTTGTATTCCTCTGTGACGTACTTCAATGTGCTCTGCGCAGAAGAATCCAGTGTACTTGTTTTGAGGACACTTATATATGTCTTCCTCTTTTGTTGGTAACTGAAGGCCACCAGGGCCACCAGAATGGCTAACAGGAGCTGTGGTGCCTTCCAATGTCTGGCCATCATCCTTCAGCTGGAGAAGATTGGGAAGTGCTGCCTCCTTTGTCTGTTAGGTCATGCTGACCACGGCTGCCCGGAGTTGGACTTAAGAAAACATGCAGCGACACCCACAGCTCTCCTTTCTTTCTCCTCCCATCTGCCCACTCTAAGGACACTTTGCAATGACTGGCAAGCTCACTCCTACTCTCATTCTTTTTGCATAGTTCATGTCACACACACACACACACACACACACACACACACACACACACACAGAGTTTTACTTTTGGTGCCTTATCCTTAAGCAACACACACCTCTGTGGACTGTTATTCCCTTAGGGGAAGCCAAGCCAGAGGCCTCTTTCCACTGAGCTTAAGTCATGAGGGGCCACAGAACACTTCAGCGAAAGGCAATGGAGGAGACATGAGGGGTATTGGATCTCAGGAAATATAACCAGCAGGATGATGGGAAGGAGAAACTTATGAGGAGGGCCTGGGTTTTGAGGAAGCCATGTCCTTGACCTGGCTCTTGAACACTAGTTCCAGGCAATACATCAAAAGAGCAGGGGACTGGGAGGAGAGAGAGAAGCAAGGACCTAGAGAGCCTCACTTTGGAAAGCTAGTGACACTTGAGTGTGGCTGGCTCCATGTTTTAGAGGTGGGTAGGAAGTTGAAGGAAGGGATGCCAAGAATCTCCTGCCTCAAAAGTCGGGTTTCAGCAAGATAAGACCCTACAGGAGCTCCAGTCTGGTATCAAATGGCAAGGCCAAAGGCACAAAGGCTGGCAGGATGCAGCTATCTGTGTGGTGCCAGCTCACGAGATGTTTGAGTAAGCCTGTAAGGCAGTGGTTCTCAACCTGTGGGTTGTGATACCCTTGGCAAACCTCTATCTCCAAAAATACTTACATTGCAATTCGTATCAGTAGCAAAAATACAGTTATAAGGTAGCAACAAAAATAATTTTGTGGTTAGGGGTCACTACAACATTATGAACTGTATTAAAAAGTCGCAGCATTAAGAAGGTTGAGAACCACTGCTGTAGGATATTGTTTAGAAAGATACAATCCCAAGACAGGTAGTGAAAGCTCCTAGGGCAGAAGTGTGAGTGCACATATCTGCTCTCACACTGACACGTACATACATGCAAACATATGTATCCACACTTCTGTTCTAAATATGCATTCACATTGACAGATGCATCTACATACAGACACATGCATCTCCATTCCTACCCTAAGTACATATTCCCATTGACCATTGTGTAGTTATTTACTCTGAATTGGAGCATCCTTTTCTTAATGGGGAAGGCTCATCGAGACTAAGAAAGTAGCAAAAATCTTGAAGTCTGAGAAAGTTCTCTAAGTACCTTCCTAAGGTTATATAAGCAATAACTTCTTGGGAGAAGATCCTCCCCAGCCTAGCTGTCTGCAAGTTGTTCAAGCAGCTCAATGAGTTTTGTGAGGCATTGCCCATGCTGGAGTGGGATTTCTCAGGGATAGAGTTCCCTGAAAAGTCACCCACGCTTCTGTAAGTAACCCTTCATCCATACTCCTGAAGACTGAAGCATGATTAATAAAAACTCAGAGACAGATGTTGGGGTTCAGACTGAAGATCAGAAAAGAAAAGCAGCCAGTCACTGGCTCTTACCTCGACCTTAGTCCGAAAATGGTGATCCTGCTTCCAGGAAACCTCAGAATGAGATTGTGTCTGAAAGTTGTCTCCTCTCTAGCTCTGGAATTAAGGGTGTGCACCAATACCACCTGATTTCTATGGCAAACTAGTGTGGCTACTGGTCTGTAAGACTGGCCAGTCTGATCCTTCGACAAACTTTATTTATTAAAATACAAACAAAATGCTGCTACAGAAGATAACACCAATGAAGTTACTGGTTCACAAAACTAGGAGCAGAGCTGAAACCAAGGTATCTTTTCTCACTCACACATGATTGCTACCTTAACTGAGGCCCTATTGGGTGAATCCTCATAGGAAAGGGTCTGAGGTCTGAAACTTACACCATCAAATCCCCATAACCTATTTCGAGTCATTTGGAGAGCAATCCCTTAATATCTTCCCCACCATGAGCACTCACAAAGTAGGAGAAAGTGTAAGCAGACGGTAGGACCTCATCTGCCGCTCCTTGGGTCATTATAGCTGGTAGTGTTGCAGTAGAGATCTGTCTGGGATTGGGGTCTATTTGATTAATTTGCCAGAGGGCTCAATAACAAGGTGGATGTCATGGTGAGCATGCCTGGTAGAGGCATTCAATAAGTTTATTTATTGAGTGGCAGTTGAGAGCCACAGTGAGACAGACAGGAAGAGACTGGGTTCCAATCTCCCCTTCTTTCTAGGACCTGCCTCCTGTGACCCTGTAGTGAGAATCCATGAGAGTGTGGGAGAGGTTCAGAAGAATTTATTTAGATGTAAAATAGGGGTGAACACTCACTGATGCAGGACAGGTTAGATGCCTCCGCAGTTGCTCTGCCCAAAGGGAAAGAGCACCACCAGCGAACTACCTGCTCTGCTCCTACCACCCAAACCAATGCAAGAGCAAGGGACAGAGAGTGATTGCCTCCCTCTTTCTTTATAAGAGATCATGTTTGCAGACAAGAAGCCATGCCCTAAGGCTGGTACCCCAAATCTATTGGTGGAATGAATTCCCACAACATGATCCAACTTATTCTATTGGTTATATCAGTTGAGGGCTTTATAACCTCCCAGTAGCTCCATAGGCTGGGGCCATACATATGCCTTCAGGGGACATTTAAAGTTGAACTCATACACTGTGTTTCTTCTCCCTGTGGGTCTGTATCTGTGGAGGTGATGACATCTTTTTTCATCACACATACTACTTCTGTTACATGTCCCCCACCTCACCAACCATGGTTTTCAAGACCTTTCTGGTTCCAAAACTAGGAAAAAAATAAGTGGAAACTAGAAAGTTGCTACTTGGCTCTAGTTCTAGTGTTCCTGGCCTTGGCAGAAATGCAAAGCTGACATTCTTGGGGTGTCCTCCCAGTTCTTCTCCACCCTCACTACTGGGAGCCACTCCTCTGGCTGCTGAAAGAGCTTCCTATAATGAATGATCTATGTCCAAGTTAGCAGAAACAACAGTTCACAGCAAAGCAAGTTTACCATCTGCTAACAGCCAACTCTTCAACCTCCAATTCACTTCTCCCATGATTTCTCCATCTCTCTCGAGGACCTCTGCAACTGCATGATATCTACTCGGTAACTGAGGCTATCCACCAATTCCGGACCCCTTCTCTATAGCTCCAAAGTCTCTTTTACTCACATGCAGTCGATTCACAGGTTTGTAATCTTGGACTGGGGCAGCTTGGGCCAGGACCTGTCTATGTCTGTCACAGTAATATCACAGTAGAGATGTCTCTGGCTAGTTGGGCTTACTCCTTCATTCTGATATTCCCCTGATTTTTTTTTTCTGGACTGGGATTTGTGGGCTCCTTTTGATGTCTTTCACAGTCTAGGATGTCTTCAACCCAGCCATTCTTGGATGTCTGACCCATAAGTTTCCTTGGATAGAAGGAAAAGGCCAGAAACCATTTCATTTTAATGCTCACTTGTTCTCCAACTTAGGGTCATTTCATTTTCTGGACAGGAGCAAGCAATGTAGGTGGCTTTTCTACCTACTATGAAAATCCACATGAGAACTGTATTCATTTAAACTCTGCCTGGCCCATTATCTCCTAGCTCTCACATCTAAACTAACCCATTATAGAAGTCTGTATGTCACCACGAGGTGGGTGACTTACCGGAAAGGTCTAACCTGAATCCATCTGCGACGGGAGCCTCATGGTGACTGGCACACTTCCTTCTCTCTTCCTAGAACTTCCGTTCTGTCTACTCCGTCCACCTAAGGGCTGACCTATCTTACAAGCCAGGCAGAGTCTTTTTTTTTAAAAATATTTATTTATTTATATTTTATGTACATTGATGTTTTGCAATGAGTGTTAGGTCCTAGGATTACAGACAGTTGTGAGCTGCCATGTGGATGCTGGGAATTGAACCCAGGTCCTCTGGAAGACCAGTCAGTGCTCTTAACCACTGAGCCATCTCTCCAGCCTCCAGAGTCTTTATTTAACCAATCAAAGCACAGAAATACAGATGAACCCTCCTACTACATTCAACCTTGAAGGGGGATGAGATATTAGGTGTCTCTGGCTCTTAGACAAACACAGCTTGAGTAATTAACAAGCTACATAAGGTCACCCCTGTAGCATCATGGTTTTCTTGGTACTTTTTCTAATCACTGGGTAAGTTTTCCCACAGTTGGCATAGGTCAAAGGGGAAGAAAAATTTTTAATTGATATATTTTTTAGTTAAGAAAAGTTTTTTGAAAATTTTATGCAAGAGTGTTTGTTTACATCATTTTTACCCTTCCTCCTCCCTCAAACTCCTTGCATGTCCTTTCACTTCCTCTAGAATTTCTGTCTGTCTGTCTGTCTGTCTGTCTCTCTCTCTCTCTCTCTCTCTCTCTCACACACACACACACACACACACACGTATATTAATACAGCTAGGGTGCATGTGACAGGCAGGAGCCAGGGACTTGACCCAGCCTTTGTGCCATTCCTGTGAGACAGGTTCCTCAGTGGGGTAGAATCCTGGGTATACACAACACTCATGAACTTATCAACGCACTGAAAAGGGTGTCATTGCCTGTTACTCTGCTGGCACCCCCAGCATCCACTGTTAGCAGACCACAGAGTCTTCACCTGCCTGAGTAAGGAGAGCCTGGAGCTATGCCAGTGCTTTCTTCTGATGACCTTGGGGGACTTGAATTAAGCAACACAGTTGTCCCATCTCTCTGTGCCTCAGCCAACTCCTCTACAAAGAGGTGACCTTGGACTTAGGAGACTCCTAGCCACAGTAACTCATTATCCTTCCTCTCAAAAGGCAAAATACTTTCCTGTTGATGAAACCACAAGAGTGCGGCCATAGCACTGCAATAGGGACTCACTGCATTTGCCACTCTGATGATTCATGTGTCCCCACTCTCACTGTCTCTATATGCCAAATGTTCTGCCATATCCAGGCATGGCTGAGGTTAAAAATTATATTAAAAGAATCTCAAACTGTAACAGAGTTACAGTGTAAAGAATATCAGAAATATCAGATATATCTCTGAATATCATAGAAAGAATTGATGATGTAATTGCCTCCTCACTCTCAAACTTACATTAATTCCTGTAAACATATGTGATCTTTTCCATAACCCAGTGCAAGCAATCACTGCACTCAGGGGATGGCACTAGGAGTACCCTCTCACTGTCCTCAAATGTCATCAGGAGTCCAGGAGCAGTACATAACCTTGTCTGAGCTAATTGTGGAGTCCTGAAAGTGTGTCCTGGGTCTTTTAGGAATGGGCTGCTGGAAGGGAACTCACTCCAAATGCTCTTTCTAAGTGACAGTCACCAGCTACTCTGATCTTCTCCTGTGCCAAAAGGCTCCTTACTCATCTCCTTGATCTTCATGACCTTAATAGCACTGAAGAGTATTCTAATATTTTAGAATTCCCCCAAACTTGTGTTCTTCTGGTTTGCATATGGGGATGCCATCAATGTATAAGAGTTATGCTGAGACAGACCAATCCAGCCTCTCTGCTCTGTATGCATTGGTCTCAAAGAGCATGTACTTCCACACATGCTGGAGGTTAGGCCCACGTTCTGCTTTCCAGTGTTCCTCGAGGACTTTGCTCAGCAAGCCTGGCAAAGGGAATCTGCTCTGTTTGATAGCTACATACTGCTGTCTTTATTTTATAACCTAAAGAAATTTTCAAATCTTACCTTTTTAGTTTACATCCCAACTTCAGTTTTCCCTCCCTCCACTCCTCTCATTCCCTCCACCCACCATCCCTTCTCCACCACACCCTCAAACTACTTCTCTTCTGTTTCTGTTCCAAAAGGGGCAGGCCTCCCATGGGTATCAATAAAGCATGACATATCAAGTTGCAATAAGTCTAAGCACTTCCCATGTATTTAGACTGGGCAATGCAAACCAGTATGAGAAATAGGTTCCAAGAGTCAGACAAAGCATTAGGGACAGCCTCTTATCAGGAGTCACAAAACAGACCAAGCCACACAACTGTCACATATATGGAGCGGGCTTAGGTCTGCCCCATGCAGGCTCCCTGGTTGTTGCTTTAGACTCTGTAAGTTACTATGAGTCAGGTTAGTTGATTCTGTGGTTTTTCTTATCATGTCCTTGGCCCCTATGGCTCTTATAATTCCTCCTCTCTCTCTTCAACAGGATTTGCTATTCTCTGCCTAATGTTTGACTGTGTGTCACAAATCTCTTTTCATCAGTTACTGGATGAAGGCTCTGATGACAATTAGGATAGTCACCTCTCTGATCACAAGAGATGGC
>JAQHUG010000009.1:16575134-16609397 GCA_028555095.1 Dicrostonyx torquatus
TTACTCTTCCAGTGATGACTGACTTCACTGAATCTTGATCCTGAGTTTGATGAGGATTACTAATCATTTATAGATAAATGGCTGTGGTGTTCTTGATCCTGACTCCGAGAAAATTCAGAAAGTTGCTTCCTTTGCCCATGTATTCAAGGCTATTCCCCACTTTCTCTTTTACCAGATTCAGTGTAGCTAGATTTTTGTCGAGGTCTTTGATCTACTTGGATGTGAGTGGATCCATCCACTTACTGAGGAATGACTGGAGGACTTGATTTTGAGTCTGAGGATACATTAACTACTTTTGGATGAAGGATTGGGGCGGGGGATGAATGTGAATCTGCTGAGGATACACTACTTATGATGAATGACTTGGGGACTTGAATCCGAATCTGCTGAGGACATACTAACTACTCATGGATGAATGACTTGGGGACTTGAATCCGAATCTGCTGAGGATATACTAACTACTCATGGATGAATGACTGGGTTGCAGGGAGGCATTTTACTTTTCTATGTAAGCATGGCATTCAGATTATTCCAAAAGTATAAAATAGTCTGACATCAGGTGGTAACTCTACTGTGTTCTGCTGTGTCTTAGTGAATTCAGGAATGACTGATCTCAAATGTGGCACAAGAATTAGATACCAGGTCAGAGGTTCTCTGAAACCATGGTGCTGCATAGTTCTGTAGTGATACTTCATTTCTGTTTTAATACAGAAAAGCAAAGCAGCCAGCCACTGGCTCTTACCTCTACCTCAGTCTGAAATGGTGATCCTGCCTCCAGGAATCTCAGAATGAGACTCTGTGAGAACTGTCACCTCCCATCTTACATTCCTTTCCAGGGCTGTGGTTAAAGGCGTGTCCCACTATCGCCCAGTTTCTATGGCAAACTACTGTGACTACTGGGATTAAAGGTGTGTGTCACCACTGCCTGGTCTGTAAGGCTGACCAGTGGGACTGTTTTACTCTCTAATCTTCAGGCAAGCTTTATTTATTAAAATACAAATGAAATATACAGTGAGCCGAGACTTACAATGTACAGACTGAACACTCTACATACTAAATGTGCCCTTCTAAAGCACAGGAAATAGTGGTCATATTTTTAACAATAACAATAAAAACCAATCACAATACATTTCAGAAAAAGGCAAGATAGCTGTTCTCTGGCTGTGGTCGGCTTGAGTTAGAAGTTGGTAAACGGGAACTGATTTGAAATCAGCAGTGATCAGATGAAACAGTGCAGTAATTCCAGCCCAGAGGTTAGAAAAATGTCAGAAGATGAGAGCAGGTTAAAAGTGAGGGGAACTGATAATGAGCACATAAAACCAGGAGAATGGAGCCAGATGTAGCTGCTGGCCAAAGAGGGCCAGGTCAGTGAGGAAGGTGGCATCTCATGGACACTCCCAAGTGACTGGCCTTGAACTTGGCAGGTGGTGTGTATTGCAGGCAAGGTCATGGGCAGGCTTGGCAACAACTGATTCCACTTCCCAGGAATGAGTTTGTCAGACCTCTCAGGAGTTTCCTCCAAACCCTGGGAATCCTTTCCAGCCTTGTGTAAATGACAAATGGGGCTGCAGCACAAGTGGGATCTGCCCTGGCAAGGCTCAGGGACAGTCTGGAGATGTGCACACAGAGGGGATGCTTGTCACTCCAGGGTTGGTGTCACCATGGGGTGGGGAATGTGTCTTTCTGCTCTACCTTCTGTTGGGGTGATGAGAAGGAACAAGAGTGGAGATAAGGGCTTAGATAGAAACACAAAAGGAGGCATTCAGGAGCACAGCGCTCTGATGGGCAGGGCTATGTGGGATCCTGAGCTGAGAAGGGCGTTACCAACTGTGGTTGTTCCATCCCTTTACCCGTGTGTTCCCAGTCCCTAGGCTGATGCAGAGGACAGCTATGGTGTGGAAGGTGTCCCCGCTTGTAGGACTGATTGTGCTAGGCACTCATTTATGTACCATTGACAAAGAATTTGAAGACATTACTAAGGATCTAGACTATTTTGTGGCATCAGTGGAGTTTGCTGTGGCTCAGTTCAATGACAACAACCCAGAAGAGAACACATACAGGTTGCTGGAAGTTGGGAGAGCCCAGAAAAAGGTGAGTCCACGTGCAGAGCTTACCCTTTCATGAACAGACCCCATTTCTTAATCTGATTTAATCAGATTTCTTAGTCTGGCCCATGCTGCTCAGGTGAATGTTTGAGAGTTGTCACATTGTCATCTATGGCTGCCGTGTGTGCGGGTTGCTTGTTGTGTAGGATTTGATTGTGACCTGTGAATGTGTCATACCCTGTCTGTGTCCATGCCCCTGTAGAGTGCCAGAGTCCAGCAGGAAGTACTGAAAGAAGACTGGTACATGTGGTCCTCATAGGCACATTTCTCTTGACAAACGATGATTGCATGTACCATATAGATGCTTATTTATAAGCACATGCATATCCAGGCAATGCCCACTTTCCACTTAATTTCCTTCTTGTTTTTGTATTATGTTATAAAAATAACATTTGCATAATTTTTTCAACAGACATGGACAATGATTTTCTTAATGGATTTGGAGATGGGCCGCACAATTTGTAAGAAAAATGATGAAAACATGGATAATTGCCCATTGCTACAAGGCTCAGGAGAAAAGAAGGTTAGATAATAAGACCATCTGCAGCTACAACTGATCTTTTGGGAATGAAAAGATAATGAAGTAAAGCCTGAGACAGGGTGGAAGGAAGGTGTGGGGCAGACATCTCAGGGCTCCCTTCCTGGAAGCAGAAGGGGCTATCTTCTCCCCTTATTTGTTTATTTATTACTTTATTTTTATCTTGAAAAATTTTTGTATTAATTCTTTGAGAATTTCCTACAATGTTTTTTTTTGTTTGTTTGTTTTTTGTTTTGGTTTTCTCTGTGGCTTTGGAGCCTGTCCTGGAACTAGCTCTTGTAGACCAGGCTGGCCTCGAACTCACAGAGATCCGCCTGCCTCTGCCTCCCGAGTGCTGGGATTAAAGGCGTGCACCACCATCACCTGGCGAATTTTCTACAATGTATTTGGATCATATTCTCTCCCCAGTTCTCTCCTAACTTCTCAGATCTACTTTTATTTCCAACTTCATGTCCTATTTTATTAAGCAACTAATTCCGTTTGTGCTACCCATCTATTCCTGAATGTGGGGTGATCCACTGGAATGTGGTTGACCTACTAGAAATCACACAGAAAGGGGTCATCTTAGGCAGACAGAGTCTGACTCCCATGTCCATGGCCGCCCTCTGCTGCAGATGCCCATCTGGCTTCCATCTGTGATAGAATCATCTTGTGGTCTTGGACCTGTGCCTTTAGAGATCATCTGGATTTGAGAAAAAATTATTCCTCCAGTGGTCAAAAGCCCTCCCTTGCTCATGTCTTGGGGTTAGGGACTATTTAATTTATCTGCTTACTCTGACTTCCTGATAGATTCTGGGTGATTCTGAATGACATCATTGTCCTGTGTGACATGTAATCCATGGGATCTGGGATCTTGAGGATGACTTTCCACTGGGGTACTATGTTATTGTTTGGTTTCACCTTCTTACTAATGGCCTTGGAGCAGCATCATTTTTGAGTGGTTTGTGCTGCTGTTCAGCTGGGAAGAGCCCTGATGGATCTTCTTTCAAGCAATCCCTTGGTTCCTTCAGGATCATTGGGTTGAATGGAGAAGTTCATCCATCATCATATGTTGCAGGGTGGAAGGAGGGTGGTGACTTGTGAGGACAGGATGCTTCAGGATAAAGACCCCAGGCAGGTGCTTTCTCAGGACCCCCTTGTCTTAGGTGGGGGGATTTTGTGACTTGTGTCCATTGTCCTAGTGGAGATTTGAGCTTCATTGTCTCCACTACAGCAAAATGGCTGTTTCAACTTTATAACTTCATGCTGCACATTGTCTCAATGCATTATAATGCTCTAACTTACTTATTACGATTATCTTTTCAGGTGCACTGTGTTTTCCAAGTAGATGCCCGACCTTGGTTTTCCCATTTCTCCATCCTGAATAGTACCTGTGTGCCAACATAAGTGGGACAGGAGCTCTGGCTACACATAGTATTCTCCCTTCCTTGGGAGTGTGACTATCTGTAGTCCAAGGTCTGTGTAGTGCTAATGCAATTAAAAGCATCTCACAGCATCTTTTGAATCCCTGAGCAATGCTTAGGCTTTTCCTTATGTTAATTTGCCATGGATACCATTTTTAATAGTAAGCAATTGTGTGTGTGTGTGTGTGTGTGTGCGTGTGCGTGTGCGTGTGCGTGTGTGTGTGTGTGTGTGTGTGTGTGTGTTTGTAGCCCTGACTGTCCTAGAACTAGCTCTGTAGATCAATCTGGCCTCAAACTCACAGAGATTCACCTGTCTCTGCCTCCTGAGTGATGGGATTAAAGGCGTGCATCACCACCACTTGGCTGCAACTGTCTTATTTTATTAACCTGCCTTAGGTATGGATATCTGAGTAAATTAGACTCCTCAGTTCATGTGAAGCAGGAGGCTGAGGGGAAGATCTTGGAAACTCACAAGCTAGAGACTGGCTTAGGTACAACAGTGATGTTACAACTGACAAAGCAAAAGAAGGAAAAGGAAAAGAACTACAAACCTCTCTTCCAGGGCACAGTCATCTGTCTCCCCACTACTACTGTGTCAGGAACCAGGCTCACAGTGGTGTCCATTCTGCAGTGGGACCAGGCGCAGGCTCAGGGGTGGTAGGAAGGAGCAAATGACTGGATAGCTGGCCTTGTCCACCCGAATACCAAAGACTGTCTGACAGGGCTAGAAATAGACATATGATTCTAATTCGAGAGTCTGAGGTACCTTTCTCAGTAACTGACATATACACAGAGTTAAAAATCACCAAAGGCATACAAAATGTGAGAATTCATTAAACAAATTTGATTTTGTGCTACACAGGACAAGTTCGGTCATGCCCTCTTTGAACACAGGACAAGTTCAGTCACGCCCTCTTTGAACCTGTTGATAATTTATCAAAACTGAGCATATTCTGGTCCATAATCTACATCTTCATGAACTTCAGAGAATGGGTGTTATATAGATTGTATTCTCTGATGGCAGTGGAATTTATCTAGAAATTAAGGAGGGAAACACTTGAAAATTTAGCTATAAATCTCTAAGTGATAAACAGGATAGTAGAGTGAACCCAAGTAGGATAGGATGTTTTTAAAAACACATGGTTGAAACATTCTTACTTCTTTAAAAAAAAGATTTTATTTTTTATTATTTTAATTATGTATATGTGTGTCTATGTGTGTATGTCCATGTGTTTGTGCACATGTGTGTCTGTATGTGGGTATATGCATATGAACTAATGCCCGAAGAGCTACCTGACATAGGTGCTGGGAACCAAATTCCAGTCCTCTGGAAGAGCAGTAAATACTCTCATCACCACACCATCTCTCCAGCCCCATTCTTATTTCTTTGAAAAATCAAACTTAACATGTATTGTGTTCTGTTGAGGCAGGAGGAAGCAAGGGGTTCGGGCATGGTTTGAAGTATCATAGGGGGAGGGATATCTGCATTTTTAGACACCCTTACCATCACCACCTGTATTGGCTTTTCTCAACACAAGCTAGATTTATCTGGAAAAAAGAACCTCAGTTGAGAAAATGCCCCTATCAGATTTGCAGGTATGTGAGCCTGTGGGACATTGTCTTGATTGTGTTGATGCGGGAGGGCTCAACCCATAGGAGGCGCTATCACCCCTGGTAAACATTCCTGGACGGTATAAGAAAGAAAGCTGAGAAGGTCATGGGAGCAAGCTTGTGAGCAGCACTCCTCTATGGTCTCTGCTTCAGTTCCTGCCTCCAGATGCCTGCTTTGGGTTCTTTCCCTGACTTCCCTGGATGATGGATAACAAGCTATAAGATGAAATAAACCCTTTCCTCCTCAAATTGATTTTTGTCATGCTGCCTTATTACAGCAATAGAAACCTAACTAAGACAGCGTCCATCATTAGGCCATCTTGTGAGATCATTTTCTCCCACCTGGAAGCTGCAGGAAGGTATTTCCAATCATGTCCACAGTCCTGTCCCTTCCTAAGCCAGAGTTATAGCTCTGCTCCTACTCTGTCCCCAAGGTAATGGTTAGGTTCTAGGACAATTTTTGGCAGAGCTGGGTGTGGATATATTAGTAGGTGTCTCTTTGTGAGTTCAGTCAGCTTCAAGGCCTATGGCTGCCTTTTTTATCCATCTCTACAGACCCACTGCCTCCCTTTCTGATTCTCCCTAGTACATGGGTTGCAGAGCCCAGGTAGGACAGGTCTCAGGGAATGAAGGCATAGGTAATGAACTGGCCGCTATACTGTAGCGATGGTAGAGGAGAAGATGATCTCCCAGTCCTGACTCTGACCCCTCCCACTGGGCTCCTCTGAGACTCCAAAGTCATGGGCCCTTGATTTTTAACTCCCATTAATTAAAACCTATTTTACCTTATGAGAGTTTCTGTGGCTCTACCAGTTCTTGAATTTAGAGCAGTAACGGTAAGCCAGTTGGGTTTATAATCCCAAACTTCCTATCAGTTCTTATCAGAGTGGGCCAAGGCTGGGGAAGGCAGTCTTGGAAAAGTGCATGAATGCCCTTAAGCCTGTGGCTTACGTCCCCCAGGTGTAGAAAATATGACCTCCTCGTCAACCTTCTGCTTTCAGATGGAGGGAGGGACAAGGTGGGGAAGTGGAGATGACAATAGTCAGTTGCCCTACTCAAAATGAAGACTTTAGCACCTCGGGGCCTCTGGTGGGCGGGGCCGTGTGGAAAGGCTTCACCAGCTGCAGCTGCGCCACCTCTCTACCAAAGCATGCATCCTTAGTTCCCAGTGCTGACGCTGAAGACAGCCATGTTGTGCAAGGCGTTCCTGCTTGTGGGGCTTATTGTGATGGGGATTCATGATTGCAGCTTCAGATTTGTAGAAATCAACAAGAACAATGAGGCTTTCAGCATTTCTGTGGAGTATGTAGTGTTCCACTTCAATGAAAATCAGGATGATAATTTTGCCTACAAGTTCCTGAGAGTCCGGAGAAGTCAGCGTCAGGTGAGTAGCTTACTTTCTGTGTGGTGCCAGCATATTACCTGGCAGGGCTGGGGGCTGTTTGGGTTTACAGTAAGTTGAAACCAAGGCTTTCATTTGGTAAATGTTTAAAAAAAATACCCAATAGTGCTAGAAAAACTCAGAATTTTGGGCTTATTTTAAAGTGAGTGCAGCCTCTGAAAAGCAAGGTAGAAGGGCGGCATCAATGTGCCAATCTGAGTACAGGATGAGGGGAATTGAATCAGGGCTAAGGGAAGCCAGAACAGCAGAAAGGCAGGTGGTGAGAATGGCAGGCACAGAAACAAGAAGAAACAAATCCTCACACAGCGGCAGCCGGCAGCAAGTGTGACAGGGTGACAGGCACCCTTGGGGAGCTGGATGAGCTGGGCGTTTCTCAGCAAGGTGGGGATGTAGGCTGGGTACCTGGTAACATCAACATCACTCCCGAGATGATGTTCAGGCAGTTAGTTGTGAAACCAGACAGGGAACCATTCTTTCAGACTGCTGTGCTGGGTGAAGACATAGGTAAGCTGGCCCCAAACCCATGAGTAAGATGGAATGGGGGGGGTGAGAGCAGTGACACAGAGTCCTGGGAGCTGAAGAAGGTAAGAAAGTGATGGCTCTTTGGGTGGGTGGGAAATCGGTATTGTTGCAAGACCCTTAGGGGAGGATGAACCAATGTACTCAAGAGACTTGAGTCTCCTGGTAGGATGTACTGTGCTCTGTGACTGTGTCTTAGGGAAGGAAATACTGAGATGTAGGTGTGCAGAAGCGGGGTATGGCAGTAAGGATGCCAAGCTGGGAGCACTAGGAATCCACCGGATGGTGCTCTTCAGTCAAACCACCAAGTCTTTCATTGAAGGCTTACTGAGTATAGTGGCCCACACTACCTCAGACCATGTTAGAGAGAATGGTGCCTTGACCACCACAAAGCAGGTCTTGGAGCAGATGTGGTGTGTGCTGATCTGGTGCCACCAAAGTTCTTTTTTTCTTAATTAAGTGGTTAGGAATGCAATCAAATAAACAAGCAAACAGAAGCAAAAACAGAACAAGAGGATTTGAGGAAGGAATGAAGCAGTCTGAGCAGACATCTCTGTATAAGGAAATAACCCGTATAAGATATTTGGTTGATACTGAAGGTAATACTGGGATACTCAATAGCCGCTTCATTTAAGCACTTGCAAGATGAGTGCTCCATGTACTCAGCACCTACATAAGATGAAAGACACATCTTAAATGGGCTGCTGTGTTCCCTGCTCTGTCTGCTCGTGGCAGGCCGTCTCATCAGGGTCCTTCTCTAGGTCAAGGAATCACTCACTCTGATACTACATCTGATGCTACTTAGAACATTTGATAATTGTCATAGTGTCATGGGTGTGGCTGCACCATGTACAGGTTCTTTGTGCTGGACTTGATTGTGTGAATATGTGGCACCCTGGATGTTCACTCCCCTGTCACTGAGACTACTCGGTATTTACCAGTGGGAAAAGGACTGAGGGGAGACTCGGTGTCTACCTTAGTTGTACTTAATAGATATTTGGGCGCTCTGGGCATCAAACTTTGTTCTTTGAACATGCCAAGCACACGCTTTCCAACTGAGCTATATCCCTAGGTAAGTGGACATATCTTCTGTGTGGAATTAAAAGAAAAATTTGAAAAAATAGATTAAAAAGAGACAGGCTGAGAAAAAGCACGTCTGTAACCCTAGCACTTGCAAAGCTGAGGAACAGTAAAATCAAAAGTTGGATGTCATCGTGGGCTAAACCAACCTTGTCTAAAAATGCCAATGACAGTAATAAAGGAAAAACCTACAGCAAGCATCCCGCTCCTCATAAGACAACAGAGAAACAGGTTGTGTGTGATATGTGCTACTTATTGCTGCTTGCTTGAACTTTCACATTTTCTGCTTGCTTTTATATTGAGCTCTCCTTCACTTATTCTGACGAATTGTTTTCTAACAGCTTTATAATTTCTTCTTGACAGAGAAATACATTGCTGTTTTTAATAGACCTGGAGATGGGCCGTACAATTTGTAAGAAATTTGAAGAAGACATTGACAATTGCCCATTGCAGGAAGGCCAAGAAGAGAAAAAGGTTTGAGATTAAATCAATCCCTTCTATCAGCAGTCTTTTGGGAAAAAATGCATCTTAAGCATGCAAAGCCTTCCCAGTGCTGGGCAGCCTTCTGCTCATACCCCCATTGACTGTCCACAGAAAACCTGTAGATGCCCACATGGCCTCCATCTATGATGTAATTTTCCCTGTGGTTCCAGTTCTATGCCTTCAGAGACCTTTGAAGGTCCAGGAAGAACATGATTTCCCTTTGGTCATCAGTTTTCCATTGTTCATGTGTGTGTGTGTGTGTGTGTGTGTGTGTGTGTGTGTGTGTGTGATGGGGAATGAGAACTGTTTGTCTGTTCACTCAGGCTTTCCCTTTAGGGTCTTAAGGGTGATTCTTGGTGACATCCTTATCCTATAGCTGACATGTGATCCATGGGGACTTGGACCTTATAGATGGTTACCCATCAGGGGAATTCTATCAGGGGGCAGTCTCACTTTTCAACTAACAGCCTTCAATTGCCTCACTTGGGATGAGTTTGTGTGTTCTGTTGGGAAGCTTCTAAACAGATCATTTATCAAGACATTCCCTCACTTTCAGGACCCTTGGGAAGGGGTAGAAGTTCATCTGTCACCACATATGTTATGGAAGCTGTAAGGACAGAAAGACTTAAGATGGGTGATAGTTCCAGCCAGGTGCTTTTTCAGGAGACTGTCGGCTCAGATTTTGCAATCTGTCATTTCTCATGGTGGAGCTTTGAGCTTTATGAGTCTTTCTCTAGGTTAATGTGTTTTAGCTTTCTTTTCTTCTTTTTTAAAACTTAGTTTTGGACAAATCGAGTCCCTACTATCTAGACAGCCTCAATGCATTGTGCTTTTCTAATTTATGATTTGTAACTTTTTTTCAGGTGCGCTGCACTTATATTTTGGAGACTCTACCATGGATAACTCAGTTCACCGTCATGAACAGTACCTGTGCGACGATTTAAGTGGGGCTGCGGTCTCTGTGTACCTGTAGCCAAAGTCCCCTTTCCTCTGAGGGTGACTGTTTGTAGTCTAAGGCCTTTTTAGAACCAGTACAATTAAAATCATCTTACAGAACATTCTGGATCCCTGAACAGTGTTTAAGGTTTTCTGTATTGTCTATTTGCCACGGATACCATTCTTAGTGATGAGCAATGACACAACTTTATTGTCATTATTATCAGCCCACTTGCAGGTTCAGAGTGTTGAGTAGATTCTGTGAAATAGTTCATGTCTATTTCAAAGTTTAATTCATTCATTTTTCTATCATTTCATGTTTGTATATGTAGTCCATTCATTCATCCTACAATTTCTCCAATCCCTCATTCCTATGCCCAGAAGGAAGGCAAATAATCTTCCAGGGAACAGCCACTTGCATTCCTTTTTGCTTTCATCTCAGGGACCTGGATCACAGTGGGTGACCCTTCTGCAGATGACTAGAGATAGACCATGGTGTGTGTGTGTGTGTGTGTGTGTGTGTGTGTGTGTGTGTGTGTGTGTGAGATGGGAACTGAAAATGACAGAGGTTCTACCCTTATGGACACTGATAGCTGCTGACAAGAGCATTGACTCGTGGCTGGTGTGACGTCTTAAGAAAGAGTAGCTTTGTCTCAATGTTCTCACCTGCTCCTGGAAGCTCATGTTCCCACTCAGGTCCCATTTTGGCTTCTATAACTTTCAGCAACATTGACTGTGTCGAAAGAGGCACTGTACTGCCTCCAGGTTGAGTAACACTGCGTTTCTCCCCTCAGATTCTCAGAAAGTCCTTGGAGGGACATAAGACTGGCAGGTGGGGGGGGTGGGACATTGCAGAGTAGGGAAGGCAGTGGCAGTACTGTCTGGAAGAATACCCAGGATGGAAGCCTGTGAGATCTTTCTTCTTACACTTTGGGTCTCTGGAAACTTCATTTCAGTGGTCTATGGGAGAGAGTCTGTCCTTTCCTAGTCTTCCTATTCCTGTGAGCTTGTCATCGTGCCCAGGGACAAGGTTTTTAGGAGCAATTGTGTGCAGCTTCTTGAATGCAGCACAACAGAGGCCTTTGGCCTTCTAACGTGTGGAGGATTTGTTACACCTCAACATCTGACATGCTCTTATTGCAAAGTTGCAGCTATGTGGACAGCAGAGCCGGATTCTTACTGTGAGAGCTCTCAAATTTGAAGAGTGGTATCCTTGTCCATGGGCCCAATGTCCTTTCTGACCAGCCTTGTTTCTAGACAGGTACACCTCCACCAGTGATTCTTCTTGTTTTACTTCAGGAAGTTTACTGACTTGCTTAGTTTTCGTGATATGCCAATTGCTTTCTGCCTTGGTACATACAAAATCCCCCTTTGTTCATTTTACATTTCTTTGAGAGATTAAATCAAAGATCTGTCCCCATTCCAGCAAAATAATTGTAGACTTCATATACCCAGTACATAATATATTAGTTGATTTTTTTGTGGCTAGAGTTGTAAGATAGCTATCTGAAGAAATCCAGTATCTTATCAACTATGTTAATTGCAAGTGGGGTTTTGCTTGTGGCTCTCATTTGATTGATCCTAGCCCTCACAGTGTGAAAAACAAGATCCTCTGGCAGCTTCACTGAATTCCTGCTTGGACTCATTGCTAGGGCTGGTACATGCTAAATCTGTCACCCTTGTCTTCAATTATATAGTAGTTTTATTTTAAATTTCTTTAGGTACTTTGAAACTATTTGCCACTTAAGTCATTCCTCTGGGTATGTGCCCAAAGGAGATGAAATGGCCATCTATTGAAAACTATGTACTACCTTGCTTGTTGAAACATTGCTCATACTAGCTAAGTTGGAAACCATTAAAATTTCTGAATGAGTCAACAGATGAAGAAAATGTGGTCCACGTACACAAAGGAAAACTTTACAGTCTTAGAAAGAGATTCTACCATTTGCCACAACATTGATAGACTGAAGGACCACCATGCTAAGCAAAGGCCAAAATGAGGTGGTAGTTACCCCATTTTGGTGTTTGAAAGAATGGCCCCCACAGGCTCATATACTTGAATCCTTGGCCCACAGTTTGTAGAACTGTTTGGGAAGGATCAAGAGCTGTCATCTTTTTGGAGGAGGTGTATCACTGGGAGTGGGCTTGTAGATTTCAAAAGCCCATGTCATTCCTAGTTAGTGTGCATTCTCTTTCTCTCTCTCTGCTCCCTGTTTGTGGATCAGATGTTGTAGTGGTGTATGCTCTCAGTTGCTGCTCCAGTGCCACACCTGCTTCCTTGCTGCCAGGCTTTCCACCACAATGATTCTGGGTTCTATCCCTGTGGAACCAGAAGCCCCCAAATTAAACGTATCCTTTAATAAGGTGCCTTGGCCATGTGTTTTGTCACAGCAATCACAAAAAGTAATGAAGACACACATGCAGCAGAGGAAGGGATAGAAAATGGAGGGCTGTAAGTCAGTGGTACAAAGTAGATCTGTAAGATGAACATATCCAGAGATCGCGGATTCTGTGCCAAACATGAGTAAATAACAGTGTATTGTGTTCAAGATTTTTGCTGAATGTATAACTCAGTGGTTCTCGATCTGTGGGTCATGACTCCTTTTGTAAACCCTTGTCTCCAAAAATATTTACATCATGGTCTATAACAGTAGCAAAATTACAATTATGAGGTAGCAATCGAAATAATTTTACGATGGGGGTCACCACAACATGAGGAACTGTATTAAGGGGCACAGCATTAGGAAGGCTGACTCTGGTCTAGAAAATAGTTGCTCTTACCACAGAGGGAGATAGGTAAATTGTGTGTGATAGGTGATGGTTGCCAGACTTCCCCTGTTTGAACGGTAAAATTTTTACTTCATGGCTTGAATTGGCACCATTGAGACAAATATTAACAGCATGGATGATTTTAAGGGTTTAATGTACTTTTTAAAGCTATTTTCCAAAATGAGTGTACCATTTTACAATCTCAAAAGTATACTGAGAGTGTATTTGACAATATGATATATTATTTAAATGTGGATGAAACCAAAAAGTTAATTTTTAAGTCAAGAAGACAGTTTAAAATGTCACAAAAGCTAGAAGCTACAAAGAAAGAGGTAGTTAAATTTGTCCACAAAAGATTTTAAATTTTCTTTGGGAATGTGGCTATTAGTAGGTTGCCTATGTTCCAGTGGAGGGCTTAACATCAATTAATACATGATCAGCACCAAATGGACTCAGAGAATTAATAATGATGATAATAATGATACAAGACGGCATGAAGTTGGGAGGAAGAGAGATTGATGGGTTCCAGGGTAATTGGAAGAATGTAGTGGGAGTGAATAAGGTCAAAATACATTCTATACATTGTGAGATCTTAAAAAAATAAATATTATTAAAAAAAATTTTAAGTTCTATTGGAAAAAATTAGCATAATACAAATAAATTCATAAAATGGAAAATATAGTTGACAGCAGACTTACTCTGTATATTTAAAACCAAGCAATTGTTCTATGGTTCTTGACATTAATTTATAAAAGACAAAGATTACACAATGGCTTAAATAAATGAGACATTAGCAGCAGAAATAGAGTCAGCAGTTGCTCTTCTAGATAACTGAGAAAGTATAATTAGGCTGAAGGTAAGAGGTTGAGGGCTGTCACAGCTCAGTATCTCCCTGCTTAGACTGTGATTAGAAATGCAGAACCTCAGGTCTGGCTCCTGACCCGTAAATCAGTGTTTGTATTTGGAGAGGGGCTGCAGGACTCTGGGCTCACATTAACACCCTGAAATAAGGCGCACTTTACCAGTTCTCAAAGTTGACAGTACATTGGCACCACGGGGAAACTTAAAAACTAGTTTTCTGACTCTATTTTCAGGTCCTTTGATTTTATTGGTAAAGAGTGGCCTGGGGTACCAAGATTCCCCTTTAATTTTTTTTAATTAAAATTTTTTAATTTATTAATTTTACTATTTTATGTGTTTGAGTGTTTTGCCTGCATGTATTTCTGTGCACCACATATGTGCCTGGTGTCTGAGAAGGTTAGAAGAGGGTATTGGATCCCATGGGATTAGTGTTACAGTTAAGAGACACCATGTGGGTTCTGGGAACTGAACCTGGGTTCTCAAGAGCAACAAATGCTCTTAACTGCTGAGAGTTCTCCAGCCTCACATGTGTTTTATATATGGAGAAAAATATTAAAAACCATGAACATATTCTTAGTGATTAGAGATCTGGCAATGAAGAATAAATTTGTGTTTCTGTGCAGCTCGTGTAAACAGTTCCCTATCTAGTTCTTTGTGTGGTTTCTCAAAGATACCTAAGAAACATACAGTATAGTACTCTTGGCCACAGCAGAGAATGAGAAGTCACCAAGCAATCCAGTGGAAGCTAGTTTAAAAACAGTGTTTTACCAGCTGCCTACACTGCATGGTCGAAAGACTCACTCTTTGCAGCCTGGGGGACGTACTCACTTTGCTGTCCCTCTAGGAATTTACCGGACATAAATTTGGGACCTTCACAGAAAAGCAGAATCTACAAGATTGCACATTTGCAGCCTGCTTCCTTCCTCTCAGGCTCAGGCCTGGGAGAACAGTGGAGGGAAAAGCTATTGGCCCAAACACATGGAGCCGAGGGGCCAAGCATCTGATAGGCTGAGATAGGCACAAGTGGGCACATGAAGTCCCCACATGGAAGGTGCTTGCCTGTTGTCTCCAGCCCTCTGAGCTGCTTGGAGCCAAAGGCTAGAGGCTGAACGGATGCTATGAGACATGGATGGTCACAGACACTATGAGGCATGGTCACAGATGTCACAGATGCTATGAGACATGGTCACAGATGCTATGAGGCACGGTCACAGGTGCTATATTACATCACAAAGCATGGCTTCCCTAGGGCCTGGCCTCAAGGTCAGAGTTTACAGAGCTACTTGGCCAGGACATAAGTGTGAGCTGAGAGCGTCAGCGACACAGAAGAGCCACAAGCTGAAGTGGTTAGAGTGAGGAAGGAGCCCAGCAGGACCAGCAGGTTGGACAGTCTGAGAGGGGTAGTGGCAGTGAACACTGGGGCACACCAGCTTTTATAGTTCTAGCTTACAGGACACAGTAGGTGGTGGCAGGCATGGGACCATGTGAAAACATGTCAGGGTCTCCCGGGAGAGGATGTTTCTCTAGATGAATGGACCATACCAAGGATGGAGGCAAGAGGCAAAGGCCGAAGGAAGAACACCTTTAACTAGGGGTGCTATTGGTACATTTTCTTAGACAGGAGACAGGTGGCTCTCAAGGGTGTCCTGAAGAGCTGTGTCTTGAAGCCAGCTATACTGATACTGAGAAGGTAGGTTCTTGTAAGATCCTTGAACTGCAAAATTCATCAGAAGCAAAATGGAGCCATTTTGTTGAGCCTTAGCCAGATCCACTAATGAAACATAAAGCTGGAGGCTTTGATGGGGAGGTCGACCTTGTACTGTGTGCCTGATAACAAAAGCAGTTCTCAGAGATTCTTTCAGGACCATAATCTCGTACAAAAGCCATTCAACCTTCCACAGAAGATAGACCTTCAAGGACAGCTACCCACTATTGTGTCTTCAACCTTGGACTGATGCCATCCTCATTACTGATTCTTGCAACCACAGCTTTATTTCCAATGTCTGATATAATCCTCCTCATTTTGTTTTTCATCATTTCTTGTTTCAGCCTCCTTGAATATGCTCATTGTGTCTTAAGGAACACGGTTTCCCATTGCAAGGCTCTGCTGCTCCCAAGTACACATAATAAAGATGTTTGGCATGTGTATGGTGGTGTGGCAGTCACACATGTGTATATGGTTGTTCCTGTGTGTATGTGTGTGTGTGTGTGTGTGTGTGTGTGNTGTGTGTATGTGTGTGTGTGTGTGTGTGTGTGTGTGAGAGAGAGAGAGAGAGAGAGAGAGAGAAAGAGAGAGAGAGAGAGAGAGAGAGAGAGAGGGAGAGAAAGAGAGAGTTACTTGTGCACCTGTGTGAATATATGTGTGGAGGCAAGAGGTTGACATCAGATATTTTCTCAGTCACTCTCCACCTTATGCATGGAGGCAGGAGCTTCACCTGAAAACAGATCCCAAGAATTTGGCTAGTTTAGCTAACTATATTGGTTTTCTGTCTGCCCTGCCTCCAGTATGCTGGACTTGGAAACAGGCCATGAGACCCACCCAGCATTTAGTGGGTACTGGGGAATCTGAACATCCACTCTCCGTATACACTACAAGTGTTTTTACCCACTGGGGCATCTCCCTAGTCCCATAGTCAATATTTTTTAAAAATATTGTGTGTATGTGTGTGTGAGTGTGCATGAGTGTGTGTGTGTGTGTGTGTGTGTGTGTGTGTGAATGTGCATCACACATATCACAACATGCATGTGGAAGTTAGGGGACAACTTCCAGGAGGTACTTATTTTCTTTCACCATGCGGATCCCATGATTGAACTCATGTCTTCAGATTCTATAGCAAGTGTCTTAACCCTCTGAGCAATCCTCATGGTTCCACCAATAACTAATACTCAGAGACCTTTTCTCTGTGTTATTTAGTTTGACAGACATACAGCAGCAGAGCTCTAAGAGGACGTGGAGGACAAACACCTCTCGGGCCTTTTGACCGAGGGACCATGACAAAATACTTGTGGCTCTTCATGCTCATCCTCATCATTCCAGTGGCTCTGGCATTTGATGCGGATCAACCCAAGAATGAAGTGAAGGTGTTGAGGTACTTCGAATCCATCAACATCTCGAATGCCAATGTGAAGCAGTGTGTGTGGTTTGCTATGAAAGAATACAACAAGGGAAGTGAGGACAAGTATGTCTTCCTCGTGGACAGGACACTGCATGCCAAGCTTCAGGTAAGAAAGTTCTGTTCAGACAGGACTTTTACATACGGTGGCACAGGTGAAGGCAGGTTGAGACAGTACACAAATGAGAATACAAGGTAGCAGCACAATCCTAAATGTGTGACTCGTTATGCACATACCTACAACAACAAAAGCAATACACTCACACTTCTCACACATGCCCGACTCAGGTTCTAGTCACGTATATTAACTTAGAAACTTGGAACTGCAAATCCAATGCTCTCATGCTTATTGAGATTAGGAGAAACATGAAGCACCAGGAATATTTTGCAATAATGTTGCCATAGACAAATGCTCCACAAAACAGGGAATATGGGATTATACAGAGGGACATGCAACTGTCTATTGGATAACTTATAGATGTTGCGTACTATTTAATTTTAATTTTTAAATCTATTTTTAGTTACGTGTATGCATACTTATGTTTGGGGAGTGTTGCAGTCACCTATGGGGGACAGAAGAGGACATTAGACACCCTGGAACTGAAGTTAAGGCAGTTGTGAGCCACTCATATGGGTTCTGGGAGCTGAAATCAGGTCCCTTACAAGAGTGCTATGTGTTTTGAGCTGCTGAGCTATGTGTGTTAATATTTTACCCAATGTGCATTTAGTAGAAGTGAAGACATTGATTTTATCATAAAGGTGTGTCCCTTTTCACAGAGCCATGCACTGCCCAGCTCCAAGGAACAGGGTTCACATAAATCCAATGGGCACAGTGCTTTCTAGGGTTTACAACACAGTACTTACTGCTCTCTTTTGTATAACTCCTCCCTCAATGGCAATTCAGGAAGTGGGAAGTGAAGCCTCAGCTGGTGGTGTGATTGAATTGGAGAGGTTTTCCACAGCGATGTCACTGTTATGACAATCCATGCTCCCTTACGTCTCAGGAAAACATGTCCTCAACATTGTATTTCTAGGACATGATGCTATGATGTAGCATCTTTTACTGATGGTTTGCACTCCACAATCCCTCTTTTATAGCCTCTTGTTCACTTTCTTTGGTACTCAGGTAGCATGAACAGGTAGTAGTAATAAATTTCTCATAAGCCATTTTTGTCTTAGCTCTTGTAAGGGGGACAATGAACATCATTCTTCAGACGGTGGGGAGCCAGAAGTCCAACCGAATAGAAAACCCCTCAGCCAGGAATTAGAATTCTGTTTTGTATTGTGGTACAGTACAGGGGAACAGAATTTAGGGAAAACATTTAGACAATGTTTTCCACCTGTAGAATGTATAAATGCCCTACCAAACAGACCAAATCTACTAATAAAATAAGAGTCTCTAAGTGGTGTCCAGGTCTCGGGGAGGTGTTCAGCTTTCCTGGATGATGTTAGTATATAGTGTTGGCAAGAACTATCACTGTCTTGGGTGTAACCTGGGAGGAAAGGTCTGAAGTCAGAGCAGGAGTTAATGTTGTAGGGGGAGGCTGTTGGGAGGCGGGTTTCCCCAGAAGTAGAAAATCATGGTAGAATTCAAGGGCAGGTGGTACATTTTGGAGGCCATTCCAGCAGGCACTGCGAGGGTAGAAGGGAAAGGAGACATGACAATGGAAGATGGCTGAACCAAGGGTGAGTTAATGAGACTGATAGAGTTGGTCTTCTTGACCTTGGGAAGGCGTACGGAATGCGTCAGGCTGGGCCACTCTGTGGGTGGCTGGGCTATTTATCTACCAGTCCCCTTCTGTCCACTGCTGGCTCCTGCTGGGAGCAGCAAGTCTCAAACAAGAACCACAGGAACTGGCACTATGTTTGGGAACAATACTGATAGCATCTGCTGTAAGAGGACGGCAGGAAGGACCAGGGATGCGAGGGTGGGAAAGTACAGTCAGGCATTCTAGATTCTTTCTGTAAGGCTGCCAGCATGGCACCAGGCCATGTTTGGCTTTAAGGGAGGGCCAAGATTTTTCCGTGTGTTGTGGGAACACTCAGATATTTAGGGTAGGAAGCATTTAGGATTCCTGTGATCAAATCTGAGTTGTAAGATTGTCTCTTCCTTCCTTCCTTCCTTCCTTCCTTCCTTCCTTCCTTCCTTCCTTCCTTCCTTTCTTTCTTTCTCTCTCTCTTTCTTCGTTGTTGTTAAACCAAGCATCTACCCATGACTTTTGCTATTGTACTATGCTTCTAGTTCCCATATTTGAATATTAAAAATAGCACCTGGCTAACTTATTTATAGAAAGAGGTTGTGGGGATACAGTCAGGATGACTACATGACAGCCTGACCTAGCCTCCTGGCTTTCATTCTCATTTCTTTGTAGTCACAAGCAGAAAAGCCTCACCTTTCCTGGCTGGCTTAGCAGAGAGGGCAGATTGGTGAGCCTGCTGGGCAAGTGGTGTCAGCTGTAGTGCTGAGAGTCTTCTTTTAGAAACTTGGATCAACTGCTAGATTCATACTCGATCCTTCTGTGCCTTCTGTGTACTTGAAAATAAAAAGGGAGTGACACCTTCCTCAGGAGGACTGAAGAGTCCCTGAGTTCTCCCTCCTCTCTAGAGATGTCTCCCTCCTCCCTAGAGACTTTACAATTGCAGCCTGGCAGAGCCAACAGGATGAAAGTCTGCAAAAGCCACTACAGATTGAGAAGCTCCTACCCGAAATGCTGGACACAGGATTATTGTCAAGTCAGTTTGGATTCTGTAATATTTGAATACACATAAGGAGATAATTTAGAGATAGATTCCAAATCTAAAGACAAAATTTCTTCATGTTCCATGCACATCTTATGCACATATCCCGAAGGCAATTACATGTTTATTCTTTTACAACCTCCATGTATATATAATGTACTTTGATCATATCCCCCATTATCATTTTTAGCTTCTTTTTCGTTTTTGCGTCCCACTTCATAAACATGGGTGCAGAGTTATACTGAAGCAAGAGCAGCTTAGCAGAGGCTGCACCACTGAGGAATACGATATCCCTCTTCCAGCAGCAAACTCACTGCTCCTAGTTCTCCAGGGAGGGCGGGGGCCTCCTGAGCTCCCCCTCATGATGGAATGTTGACAGACTTAGTCTTGTGTTGGTTTTGTATGGGAAGCTACGACTGCTGTGTATTCAAGGGCAAGAGGTGTCCTGTCCCGAACACAGCACCTCACAGCACTCCTTCCTCTTTCTTCCAGTCTTTCTGTGCTTGCTTCTAAAATGTTCCTTAAGCTTTTGCAGGAGTGACAGAGAGATGTCCTGTTTAGGGCCGATCACTGAAGAATCATTTAGTCTCAGAACTTTGACCATTATGGGCCTCTGTATTTCCTTTCAGTCACTGTAATCAAAGGCATCTCTGACCCAGACCATGCTAATTTATGGGCATAATATAAATATTTAGAGGGTGTGCTTGTGTCTTGCCTGCAACTGGTGGCATAAGGTCAGGTGCAGAATTTTCTACTTATAGTATCATGTTGATACTCTAAAAAAGTTCAGATATTTCAGGTTTTTGGATGAGGACTGCATGAACAGGGTGGTCTAGTCCACAGTATTCTCAGTTTTCTCTAAGTCTATCACTTACTCCCAAGCCCAGTTTATCTGGTGGTGATGATGTCCTGGTCCCAGCTTATCCCTCCAACATAGGCTAGAGTCACTTCTGCTCATCTTTAGAGCACAGTAAAAATCAAAGTCAACCTTACTGAGGTCTGTAGATAAAGTGAGAAGGATTTGAGTGTTTACCAAAGCCTTTGGGGGTTATACCAAAATATTTTTAAATTAAAATTGTACCATTGTTCATTGACAGATTACTGACCAGATGGAATACCAGATTAACATTCAGATTGCTCGCAGCAATTGTAAAAAGCCTCTAAACAATACTGTTAACTGCGTCACTCAGAAAAACTCCAAACTGGAAAAGGTGAGTGATGAATGAGCCATCTATGACAAACATACGTCCCATCTAGGATTATCAAGGCTTCCAGGGAGTTGGATAATCTTGAGTGCCCAGATTATTATTATAGGAGGTTTGGATGGCTCCTCACGTAGGATCCCATATGGCCCACCTTGCTGTCCTCAGAGTAGAAGATGAAGGATATCATCAAGGCCACTCCTACTCCAAGGCTTCCATTGACTCTGAGCTTTTGATACAGGAGAAACTATTGGCATAAATTCACTGAAAGTCTGTCCTCTTGGATTGAGACTAGCTTGCCCAGCTGGTGAGGTGAATCACTCATGCCTGGGTAGACACAAAGGAAGTCTGTTGACACACTCATCTACACATAATTACTACTGATCTGCAGCAGGCCTATTCCAGGTGCTGGAGATTAGGTGCTATCTAGCCCAGACAACATCTCACCTGTTAAGCATAGCCCATCTCAGACTTGGGTTACCTTGGAGATGAGGAAGCTATACTATTCATTTTCCCATTACCATTTGTGCATCAGTTGAGAGCTTCTCAGAGAGCTCTTGGCTTACAATTTCCTAGGGTTTTAGTTGGTAAGAACTGGGCTCAAGCAGGAGCTTCTGTGAAGGGCAGAGAGCAGCCCATGCCATGATGGGCTTAGTTAAGAGGCTTTTGGACACAGCCTGTATGTCTTGATCTCCAAGTTAGTGGGGAGCCCTAGACTATTCATTCTATTCAACTGAAGCTGAGGTTGGTGAAGGGCCTGCTTCGGTAGAGGTATCTGCTTTCCTTTCTTTACTTGGATAGTTCTCCAACATGGAAAGAGACCAGCATCACACGGAGGCTCCACCTGCAGATGGCTGCAGATGTAGTTTCTGATTCAAGGATTTTTATTCTGAGAAAGTTCCCAAGGAACATTTTGAGAGCCTTTGCTGTGCGTATTGAGCACAAATTTGCCAGTAAAATGAACAGAGTGGGTCCAGTTGTGTTTGACTGAAGTTGTCTCCACACACTAAATTTTAGAAAGGGTATCATGCCCAGACAATAGAAGGTACTCACTAGGACAAACATATCAGCCCTGGGCATGTCCTAATGTCATCTCGCATCTAATTGGTCATTTACTGTTGTTTGGAAGATTGCGATTTTAAGTTTATGTTTCATGCTGGGCTCCCTGGAATTTTAGGACAGTTGGTGACTTGTTTTCTACTGTATTCTTAGGCTGACATCTAACGAAAGGGTAGTTCTCTTTTGGACATGCTACTGATGTTCACTGTTACTGTCTTTTTCAGAAAGTAAATTGCAGCTTTTTGGTAGGAGCGCTTCCCTGGAATGGCGTGTTCACCCTGTTGGACAAGGACTGTAAAGATATCTAAGGGTGTCTTGGAGCATCCCTCCCACTTCTGGGTCTGCCTTTCTCTGTGATAAAAGAGCAATTGTGGTTCAAGGCTGCCACCATCACTTTGTTCATGTGTGCTTCCCTGCTTGCTTTCTTATTAGTTTCCCATTAGAGGAAAGGGGTGAAACAGGGAAATGGTCAGAAATAGAAAGCAAGAGACCAAAGTGCACTGTGTTGCCTGAATGTATCTGTGTGCATACACTCATGTGTGAGCATGCAGGTGTGAGAAGAATACAGCAGGGACAAGAGGGGGAGATAGAGATGGAAGTGGATGAACATGGATGATGGCAAGAGGTAGAATTCCTTGGCAGAAAGTGACCATGTCAGGGCTGGAGAGATGGTTCAGTGCTTAAAAGCATTTGCTACTCTTTCAGAGGGCCTAAGTTCGATTCCCAGAACACACATGGCAGCTCATAGAACCATCTCAACCCCAGGCTCAGGGAATCCAACACCTTCTTCTGGCTTCTATGGGAGCCAGATATACATGTGCTGTACACACACACACACACACACACACACACACACACACACATACACACAGGCAAAACACTCATAACCATAGCCAGAAAATTAAAATAAATCTTACAAAAACCCCCTATGTATCTAATAGGGAATAGAGAATTCCAGTTTTGTGATATGAACAAGTTATCAGTGTTACTACGCTTGACACTGCTCACGTGTACATTTAAAATGTTTAAGACGGTAATCTTGTGTTAGCTGTATTTTACCACTATTTAAAAAAGTTAAAAGACCTTTACATTTTTATTTCACTTCCGTAGTTCTGGGGATGGAACCCCGGGTCTTTGAGAGACACATCTGTTTGAAACGTAGTGTCAGGCATGATTCAGAAGGCCAGACATATGAACCCAACATGAGCCAGGGTTTATCCACTTTGTCAGGTTGACAAAAGATTTCAATATTTTTTTCCCAGACAGAAGGAAGTCATGAATCTCAAAGGCATAAGGCCTTGAGCACTTAAGCCAAGCCCGTCTGTTCATGAGTTACCTGTGTGAGCGTGAGGACTGACTGTCCTAAAGGGGTGGATGGGGCCGGAAGCAGTAGGTGATCCTGCATGAGCATCTTAGGAGAAACTTTCCAAGTGGTGGGTGCAGTTAGACACATCAGATGATCTGTAGTCTGTCAGTGAATAAGGTAAGTTGGTCACCAAGGCTTAGGGACAGCTCCTGAGGGCCTGGGGAGCAAACCCAAGTCCAGGGTATCCTTGTTTGATAATTCTTTGTGGGTGCCTTTGTGGTGGAGGCTGGGAAGGGCAACTTCCAAGGGGCAAAACTCTGGGCTCACTCATGGCTCAGTGGAGGTTATTCTGCCTCAGTCTCTTAGCCATATTCTGACTTCCTGTCTCTCTGCAACCAAGAAGCAGAAGAAAAATGCTGGCCTGAAACATGGAAAAGACAAAGGAAGTCAGTTTCAGTTTGCTCTTTGAAAGCATCTTGTTGCGGTACTAATTGGACTCCAGGTTTAAAAAAAAATTAAAAAGTCAGTTTTTTCTCTGAATATCTGCTTGTCTATTTTTTTTTGTTTTAACAGGAGTTTAAATATCATTTACATGCTAGATCTTTATATTTGTGCTGTATCCTTCTGAGCTCCAGAATCACAAATGAATAAATGTGTGTGTGTATGTGTGTGTATAAAACAAATGAGCCTTGCCTGTCATCTGACATGTACCTAAAATTTATTTCCACTGAGGTATTAGACTATGCTTGTCCCATGACTCTTACTGCACAGCAGCTGTGGCTCCAAGGAACCCACCGTGGATAAACTTCACTAATGGTGGCCAAACCTCAGGCCCATGATACATTTTGGCCAGTGTTGACCGTGGGGCAGCAGGGATGGGCATGAGGTCAATTGATGTAAATGTTAGGGTGTTTCTCACCAAAGAACTCCAGCTCACAGCAGCTGTGTTCACACACTCCTGGTATCCTCTCCTGACGTGTCTTCTACATCTTCTGCAATGTGAATTGAGGAGGCTGAACAATGGTTCCAAAATGTCTATATGCCAGTCCTTGAAATCTGTGAGCAAAATACATACCTAGTTATAGCAAGTCTAAATTGTTCTGTGTCCCTGGCCAATATGCCCTCCACATCATCCCCCGTCAATCATGTTAGTGTGCTGAAAATAAAAACCCCAAAACAATGTTCCACTCTCAGGAAACTGAAGACTTAAAAGTGGATTTGAATTACGACGTTATTTCTTTACACTCAGTGCACTTTCCTTGTTTTCTAAATTACTTGATATTTTCTGTGGCTCAACAGTTCTAGCCAAAAGAAGCCCTTGCCCCACTTCACCAGCCTTCCTCTGAATGTACTGCACCCTTGACCTTCTGCAGGGCTGGCTGGAGAGGCTCTGAGGGCCTTCCCTAGTGTATGTTCTCTGCAATGGATGAGCATCCTCAGGAACAGAAGGTGATGTCGGTGCCTGGACAGCCCCTTCTGTGAAATTTACTTTGTGGTACCACCCTGCCCAGATGATCTGTCTTCTTCACGGAACACTTGCCATGGTTACCTGCTCCTGAATTGTTGTCCACTCACCAAGAAAAGTTCCTTGTCCCGTGCAGAGACATCACAACCACACAGTCATGCACGTGTGCACCATATGAGCCCCTGAACGGTGCCAGGATCATTCTTCCTGCCTGTTCTGTTGCATCTCTTCAAGGACCGGAGTCCCAGGAAGGCACAGAGATTGAACACTGTGGCATGGTGGATTAACGGAGGAAGAGCCTCCTCGCTTTTGCCATCTCCTCAGCAGTGTTCCATACTTGCTGTTGGGACTTAGCTGATGACTTTTTTCCTCCACTATGTGAGGGCACAACGAAAATGAGTTTTGCATCTTGGCCAAGTGACGAGAGTTAGACAGACCAGTGGGAAGCAACAACTGATACTTCTCTGGGAACCTCAAGGATACCATTTCTGTGTCTCCTGGTCTCAAACCCCTCGAAAGTCAGCCCTGAGTTAGCACACAAGATATGGGATACAGTCCCAATTCTGTTCTTAGTTTCAAGGTTTTTAACCAAGTAGCAACACCTAGAGCTCCCCAACATCATTTAGGAACATCATATATGCATAGCTCGGGTGGGGAAGCAGGGGTTCAGGGAGGGGTGGGAGTGGCTATACTGAGCAGTGTCTGGTGCTGTTCAGGAGAGGGTGGGGTTCTGAGTCTGGGCTATGGGTGTGTTTGTATACCTGCACGTGTTAGTTACTGAGTCAGTTGGTCAGGGTAATGGGGACAGATGGCAGAGGGGACAACAAAAGAGTCCAGGTTTCTGCTTCCTCCTCCCATTGCTACAATAGTCCTTGTCCCATCAAAAAGTTGAAATGTTACTTCTGTCATCATTTTTGTTCTTGAGCTGACAGTTTGTTACAATGTACAAGTAGGCTAAGGTCAAAGACAACACAGAGACTTGTAAAGATTCTGGCAAAAGAACAGAAGACTGACTGGGAGAGTCCTAACCAAGGGGTCCTGTAGTTGGATATCTGTAACATATGCCCTTCTAACATTCTCATCACGAAGGCAAATCTGAGACCTGTGTCAGAAAGGTGGTCACTGGAGGGTAATTATGCAGATCCTTTATTTTATTCTCTGCCCTACAGACAGACCTTCCTCTAGGAACACAGCAGAGGTACACACCCTTCCACACCCTAAACTGACAGCTTTACTTCATCGTGTAGGGAACCAGCACGTCCTGTTTTCATTCAGAACCTTGCCTGTTCTCATGACCAGAACCCTCAGCATCCTCACAGAAGTCTGTGCTCCACATCACCACATACCTGCTGGTGTGCTGCTCACTGGCGCCCTCTGCAGGTCGGCTGGCGGGCTTCTACACATCCTCTCGCAGCCTCATTTTGTCAGCACAATAAAGGTCCTTCTGTCTATGTGTTGCTTTTATTGGTTAATGAATAAAGAAACTGGCTTGGCCTATAGTATGGGAGGAAGAAAGCAGAGTTAGAGAGAAGCCATGGCCACTGGAGACTGCCGCTGGGAACTTTACCTGGTAAGCCACAGCAATGGGGTGATATACAGATTAATATAAATGGGTTAAATTAATATAAAAGTTAGCCAATAAAAAGCTAAAACTAAAAAAAAAAAGGGGATACCAGCTTCAATCCAGAGCTAAGGAGAGGAACTTGATCCCGGGGGGCAAGCTTTACCGTTAAGAGAAGGCCCAGTTTATAGGTCAGCGATTGCTCTAAAGTCCTAGGGAGGGGTCCCCTCCTGATCATCTTGTTTCCTTCATGTGAAGGGAATTCAGGACAAAATGATAAGTTCTGAGGATCTTTCCCAACTCACCCAGCTTCATAGCAAGATTCTGGGCCTAGAATTAGAGTCCAGTGTCACACCACAGAAGGATGTCCAGGTATACAGTAGACCCCACATAGGATCGTAGTCTCATAACTCTTTAATGGAGCTGAAACATTTCTCTCACCTAGTGATGCTACAGCCTTTCTGAACCTTGTAGCACCACACGTTCGCCACACTCATGTTTGTGCTGATGCTGGCTGCAGTGGAAACATCAACTGTACCATTGCCCCGTGTACTTGATAGTGATGATGAATGATTGCTAGTGGCCTCTGTATTTAGTAGACTTTACCATTTCTCCAGAGTGTCCTCCTATTGTTAAAAGGAAGTTTAGGTACAAGAGCCTGCCATGTGACACTGACAGCAGCCCCAAAAATCTGATTGTCTCATCTTTTATGAGCACCAAGAGGCTACATGGAATTATAGGTTAGCAACACCCAGATTTGTGTAAGTGTATTCTAGAATGTTCCCACATGCGATCATCTAAAGATAAAGTTCTCAGAATCTGCCCCATTATTGAGATGGGTCCCATGACTGTATTGAACACCCAGATGGGTTTACAAATCATGCAATCTTGTCTTTAGAGACAGCTGACTTGAATGACAGCTTGTGGTCCTGAGCCCTGGTTCCTGTGCTCAGGTGAGTCCTGCTGGGCTAGGCACTGTTTCTGGCTGTGGCTTCTCAACTTTGTTTTTTTGTTTGTTTGTTTTTTGAGACAGGGTTTCTCTGTAGCTTTGGAGCCTGTCCTGGAACTAGCTCTTGTAGACCAGGCTGGTCTCGAACTCACAAAGATACACCTGCTTCTGCCTCCCGAGTGCTGGGATTAAATGCGTGTACCACCACCGCCCGGCAGCTTCTCAACTTTTACAGTTTAGCACTTATTTAAGAAGTGACTGATGTGCAGGGCATGGTGGCACACACCTTTAATTCCTGCTCTCTCTCAGGAGGCAGTCAGGTGGAGATCTCTGAGTTCAAGGCCAGCCTGGCCTACAGAATGAGTTCCAGTACAGCCATGAATACACAGAGAAGCTCTGCCTCATAAAAACAAGACAAAAGAAGAGACTGGTAAGTGATAGATCTGTGGAGAATACAAGATGTGACCCTTTCCTTCCCAAGCTCAGTGCCTTTTAAAGAGTGTTAATCAAAAAAACAATGGTACTGACTTTATGGCCTCAACTGGGCAAACCTTCATGAGACCTCTTTCTCTCTGAGAAATGGCATCTTTGCCTCTGGTAGATCCCAGGTCCTTTAGATGGAAAAGTCTCAAGATGGCCTGTGGACATGTGGAATGTCATCGTATGGGACAGAGCCTTGTGGAGAGGTAGCAATAAACAGCAACAACTCTATTCAGGAACTTTTAGCTTTGCTCACCTGGAGATGACTAGAATGTCTGCACGGAAGGGAATTTCCCATGGTGACTATGTTGTAAGAAAAGGTGTGGGGTCTTGTTTGGAACTGTCTTTCCACATTTTATATAAAAATGGACAAGTTCCATTTGTTCATGTCAAGAATTGGAGAGGCTGGTGGTGGATAGAAACTGAGGAAGAAAACACCAGGATCCTGGCTCCACCTTAGATTCATCATACTGGTTGACTTAACATTTCCACATGGTGTTCCTCTGATAGGGTTTAACACCCTATCAGATAATTTAAATAGAGATGCTATTTTGTCTCAGTCCACCAAGACCAGTGTGGAGGCCCAAAGAGGCCAATGGTGAGAGAGTTTGGGTCTTGTTTTTAGTTCATTTAAGGTTATTGTGTGACTAACTCAAACAAAGATCCCACCTAGTTGTAAATCAGAGTTCTGCTCTCTCCTGGCTATTGTCAACACTTGTGGCTAGTTGCCAGACCTCATGCTCCTGAAACAGGGAAGTAGTTGGTTCCTACCTAAAACAAAAGTCTAAGTATCCAACTAAGTTCCAGTTCCCTTTATGAAAATAACTTGGGATTCCACCCAGGGAGTGGTTTGCCTGCAGACTGTTTGGTCTTGGGTGTGAGTCTAGGGCAAGAGCAATGAAGGTAGCCCATGACTTTCAATTTATATGTTAATGCAGTCTTTTGTTTTACTCCTATGTTTTTGGGGTGAGGGGTATATTAACCAGCTGGAAATTAAACATGGGCCAATTTTCAATACTTACTGAAAAATTCCCTCCCGATTCTATCCTACATGTTTTTGCATTTTATTATTTTCGTTTGCATCTTTGTATTCTTTACTATATTTCTAAATTCCCACGCCTCCACTCTGGAAGAGGGTATTTTTGTCAAGGCTCACCCCTGACAGACCAGTTGCTTACAAGATGGCCGTTTGATGTCTACTTGACAAAAGCTAGAGTCATTGGCATCAACTAAGAAAATAGCTTCATTAAACTCGATTGTAGAGTATTTTCTTAATTAGTGACTGATGGGGAGGGCCCAGTTCGTGGTGGGTAGCGCCATCCCTGGGCTGGCAATCCTGGGTTTTATAAAATAGCCAACTGAGAAAGCCATAGAGTGGGTGAGTGTAAGCGGCATCCTTCCATGGCCTCTGACTCAGGTCTTGCCTCCAGGTTCCTGCCCTGTTTGTGTTCCTGTTCTGACTTCCTTCAAAGATGAACAGTGTTGTAGAAGCATAAGCCAAACAAATCCTTTCTTGACCAGACTTCTTTTGGTGATGGCATTTAATCCCAGCAGTAGAAACCCTAACTTAGATAATGATGATGGGTCTTGATTCCTGACTCCTGTGACAAATACATCCTTCCCAGGAAGACAACAGCTTTGTCTTTGCCTGGGATTGTATCAGACAGCATGCTCCCACACCCTTTTATGGATGTGGTGCCAATCATGGCCTGACCAGCTGACCTAAAGCGTGTCCCTATCCTACCCCCTATGAAATTCACTTCAGTAACTCTCCTGGGGGCATACAGTTTGAGTTCAGCAGGAATGGATTTAATAAGAGTTGCTAGCACCTAGTTACCTTCTCCTGGTGTATTTTCTTCCACTCTTGATGCACTAATAAACTTTCCCCACCAGTTACTCACTGTATGTCTTGTTCCTTCATCTAAACACTGTATGTTAAGTCAAACTTGATATTTGTTGACAAATCTGGTGAAGGTACTGGCTGTTCTTTTGTAGACAGTACAGTTGGTTCCCACTCCAGCGTGTGCTTGCTTTTCCAGCTAGCAGCCTTGCCTGAAGGCAGCCTTCTGTCAGTAGTTGAGCACCCTGGTCTCTGGGCCTTGTTTTTCTCTGTGGCTTGGGTGTCTTTTCTCTTGTCTTGACACCATTGTTTTTCCCTTCTGAGTGCTTTTGTGTTTCCATTGAACAGGCTCCTCAATTTCAACATCTCTAATATTTCATAATATGTAAGAATTAAATGAGTAGAAAGACCAATAGTGGTGCCTGGGGGTGGGTGGCCAAATGGCTCAGAGGTTAAGAGCGCATCCTGCTTTTTCAGAAAGTCAGGTTTTAATTCCTGGAACCCACATAGCAACTCACAACTGTCTATAACTAGAATTTTAGAGAATTTGATGTCTTCTTTTGGCCTCTGGAGGCACCAAGCACACATGTGGTGCACAGGCATATATGCAGGCAGAACACCCATATTCATAAAATAAAAATAAAATACAATAAAATAAAAGAACTATCTTGGAGGGTTTCCAGTTTACTAGAGGAGAAAACAATTCTATGAGCACCACTGCTGGGATAGAAAACAAAAGCAACGATTACAATCACCTGTGAATGGATTAAAAAGACATTAGTGATCACAAAGATATGAATGGGATAAATTTTCCTTAGAGCCAAAGTTATATTCTAATTTTTTTTTTTTGAGACAGGATTTCGCTGTAGCTTTTGGAGCCTGTCCTGGAACTAGCTCTTGTAGATCAGGCTGGCCTCCAACTCACAGGGAGGCCTCTGCCTCCCAAGTGCTGGGATTAAAGGCATGTGCCACCACCGCCTGGCCCATATTCTAAGTTTTAACTACTTTGCCTAAGAGATCCAGGAAAGAAAAGTGCCTCTGATCTGCAAGCCCCTTGCCCAAGGACAGAGAGTTCCTGAAATGCTGGAGGCTGTTGTTTATGGACGATAGTAAGGAGCACGTTTTTCATTCCCCTAAACAAGTTTGTTAGACCCAGCTGCACCTATATGCTTGATCACATGTGGGTGGGAGGTTCGCAGGCTAGAGGTTCGTCAGAATGTATGCTTGTGCCTGATTGGACCTGATGGGAAATATCATGAAATATGGATTTTTCCTTCTTAAACCATTGCAAACTGTGATTCTGGGCCATTTTCCAGGAGCCCAGGTATGGACCTGGCCAGTATTTAACTAAAGCATACTTCAAATTTGGCTTTAAACTGTGATAGTGCTCTTATTCTCGATTGGTGGGATTAACAGAACCAAGGCCTGATAATATAAATTGGATAAAACATAACTGAAAACCAAAATAACCAAGAGTGAATATATGTGAAGAGCTGGGTGAAAATAAGTCCTGATCTGGAATGGGTTAGGAAATACAGTGACTCAAGGAAGATCTGGAACAATCTTTATAAAAGAGTTGATAAAGTATCTTTAGATGTTTTATTGATGGGTGGAGAACCCAGGTGATTCTTGTGGAATGGGCTGCGTAGTTAGGGGGTTCCCTGTGACCCACTTGAACACAGAGTGCCACCAATTTCCCCCTACTTGATGGGTTCCTGATACTGTCTAGAACAGGGCCAGTTAAACAGAAGATTCCAGCAAATATTATACTACATATTCTGGTGTCTAATGTGTTAAGCTTGAATCATTTGGGAGACATAACAATTTTGAACCTGAATATATTTCAAATTATATCAGTACTTCAAAATAGGGCATGTTGGCAGAACTACCAGGTAACAAGGACGCACCCCCAGGATATGAGTATTGTCACACACACTGCTTGGGCACTCACATCAGGAAGAGACAGAGGAGACATGGCTTACAGTGGCGAGCTCATCTGAGGGTCACTTTCAGAGTCTGTTGCCCCAAATCTTGGTAGATTTGAAAGTCAGGAACCAATTCTTCAGGAGACTGGAGCTCATAACTGGGAAATGACGGCTCATGGAAGAAATTCACCTGGCAGGGAAGATAAAAGTAGAGGGAGGGAGAGTAAAGCTCAGCCTCCAGACCCCACCCAAAAGAGAGAACATCCAGAGACTTAGGAGGTACAGGCGTGGGAGGCCGAGGACGAGGCCCCAGTGGGCAGGTTCCTTTTGTTGTCCTGCTCAGGGAACATGTGGGTCCCACCTGGCACCTCGTCTCAGCTCAAAACTACCCTTTGAGCCTACCATCTACCCACTTGCATTTTTCTTCCTGTTTTTGAAGTTTCCTTATCTGCACACCCCCACTCCCTTTGTTGGCTTTCATGTGGTAAGGTGATGTGTGCCAGGTACTTTGTGTGTGTACAGCAACTTCATTTACTGAGTTAGAAGTTTGACTCACAGAAACTAATCATGGATTCACGTGTTCCTTATTTCACTCAGCCTTCGATTTGCTTTGCCTTTTGTATCTGTCCGTGTGCCTCACTCTCCCCACTCCTGCTATGTACAAAGTCTTTTTTTTTTTTTTTTTGATTTTTCGAGACAGGGTTTTTCTGTAGCTTTGGAGCCTGTCCTGGAACTAGCTCTTGTAGACCAGGCTGGCCTCGAACTCACAGAGGCATGTGCCACCACCACCCAGCAATACAAAGAGATGACCCTTGCAAAATTTATATGCTTATTGATTGATTTTTCTGGAATTTTTTTCTGGATGAGAAATTAAGCTTGCATGAAGATATGTGCACAAATGGTCGTTGCACTATACATGCAAATGATGCAATGATACATGCTAAAAACAGGGGCTGGGATTCAATTATGGGGCATGACTCAGTCATTAGAGCTCCTCCTTATTGGATGGAGAAGGATAGATAATATACCAATGAGCAATTGCACAATAATTCTGATATTCCTAAATGCTAATAGAATGTACAATGGGGCAGCAGTTAGATATTAATTAGCAAGGATAGGCACCAAAAGCCACACCATGTAACAGAACTCACAGGGGAGGTTTATTGGGAGTGAGTGCAGAGGTAGCCTCTGGACAGGAGGAGGAGGGAGGGCCTGAGGAGGGCTTGCTGTTTATAAGGGAACATGGTGCGTGCACATAGGGAGAGTGCTCTACTCAGTGACAGCAGTAGTCACAGTGTCAATCTCTCTCCTTTGCTTTGTTCTTTCCTGGTTTTTCGAGACATAGTTTCTCCAGGCAGCTTTGGAGAGTCTGTCCTGGAACTAACTCTGTAGACCAGGCTGGCCTCGAACTCACAGAGATCCACCTGCCTCTGCCTCCCGAGTGTTGGAATTAAAGATGTGTGCCACCACCGCCTGGCTATAGTGTCACATCTTGGCTGCTACTGCTGAGGTGTTCTGATGAGTCACTGAGAGCATCTGGTGTAAATGCCTGAATGCCAGCATAAGAACCATCTAAGAAATCTAGCCAGTGGCTGACATTCCACTTGCTCCAAATTCAGTCCTTGATATTTTCTGATTCTCCTTCATTTCCAACACCACAATAACCTTGTGATCTCCTGGGGACTACCTTGACTTCAACCAAATAGCTTGGACATGTGTCTTCTTCCTTCTGTTGTTCACATCCTGGCTGAAGTCACCTTCTCTCCCCAAATACAATATTCCAAAGGTTCAGCTCCAAATATTCTTGTCAAACTCAAACCATCACACAGAGAACCATGGCTAAAAATTGGAGATTCTACCGTGCCTCCAGGACCCTCATGCATAAGCATCTGATTTTGGTTTTTAGTGTTTTAGGTCAAACGATCGGCAAAACCTAACTGCTCATGGAGAGGAAACAGAAGGGCCACAGACAAGGTGTTGGCAAAGCAAAGACTCAGCTGCCTTTCGTCTTTTTCCTGAATGACAACAACAACAACAAGTGCAACAAGGGATTTTTTTTGGAGCTGATGAACCAAAGGAGAGGTTTAACTAAAATTTTAGACCTGAATGTAGTGGATCACAATTGTAATTCCAGGTTGTGGGTGGCTGTGGTGGGAGGGTCATGAATTCAAGGTCTACCTGGGCTACATAATGGTCTATCTGTCTGTGTATCCACCAACAAAAGCTGTTAAGGAAAGAGAGAAGAATCAAGAGCTATGTATAAACTATGCCCTCATTTGCATTCAGGATCACGTTTATGCATTTTGGGAAATGGAGCGTCACAAAGTCAGGAGTGGAGTTAGGAGTGCACTGTCCCTGTTATGGAAAACTGGCACCATGAGAGGGAAGGCATGGGGCTTCGGTATACATTGCCTGGAGGTACCAGGAAAAATAGTGGACAAGGCAGAAACATGGATTTGACTAGTGAGCTCCGATAAGGCTGTTAAGTATGGCAGTCTGTATCTGAGTTTTACCTTAAGATAGTGTGAAAAACTTTCTGCTATCTTCTAAGTTCTCAACCTAAGAACCAATTAATTCTAATTTATTAACCTTCTAGTATTACTAGCAGTCCCTTTTCTGACTAATTGCTGAAGACATCTGTTTTCTTACAATTAGTGACTTTCGCTTTAATCTACTCTAAAATGTATTTCATGATAGCTGCCTAGTTACCCATTGATGTTAAAACTCACTCCTCTACTTAGGGTCTATGTTGACTGACCCACGGGTCAGGACAAGATCATAAAAATTCCTTTGTTCAGAGCTAATGCTTGGTGCCCCTACTATAAAAAGTGGGTTCAGAAACCAGCCTTTTGCCACAGCCTAACAAACTCTGGCTGTGGTCTCAGCTAGCTGATAAGCTTCTGTGCCCTGCGGTGAT
>JAQHUG010000009.1:16657249-16677630 GCA_028555095.1 Dicrostonyx torquatus
ATTTTTATTTTATGTTTATTGGTGTTTTGCCTGTGTGTATGTCTGTGTGAGGGTGCCGGGCTCTCCTGGAACTGGAGTTACAGACAGGTGTGAGCTGCCATGTGGGTGCTGGGAGTTGAACCCAGGTCCTCTGGAAGAGCAGTCAGTGCTCTTAACCACTGAGCCATCTCTCCAGCCCCTGAAAATTTAACTTTTAATAAAATTTTAGAATCTTCATTTAACCAAACACCCCCCTCCCTGAAGTCATTGCTTCTCACCCCAGGTCAGAATAGACATCCTTTTAATGGAAGCCAGCAGGGTTTAGCATTTGATACATTCCCCATGAGCCTTTCTGCCTCTTCCTGTCAGCCTCACTAGACTGGGACCCTGCAGTGACCAGAGAAGGTTAGGACCATGTCCCGATAGTGTGGTTTGAGATTTGCCGGTCTTCAAAAGCAGCCACAGCTTGAGAGATGAAAGCTGCAGCAGGAGGTGCCTCTGGATGGCTGAGTGTACAGTAAGTGTTCAGAAAGCCTGTGAAGTGTGGGTAGTCCCTAAATGACCCTCAAGATCTGCTCCTGCTGGCTCATTGGTCTGTACTAAGCGTGTGTTCACTGAATGAAGGATCACAGGCCAAGAAAGCTCAGAGGGATCATCGACTCAGTGGTCACCAAAGGCCAGCCTGCAGATGGTGCCCATCACAACAATGGGAACCCAGGTTAAGACCCAATCATTCAAGAAGAGTTTTGGTAGGGCTTTCAGAAGGGTAATACCAAGAATTGAAGTACACTCCTTAACTAGGATACCCATAAACCAAGCCTCTAAATCTGAATAGATTAAAGAGTCAGATAAGGAGTCTATCTGTTTGATCCAAATCTGTTGATTACTTTTGGCAACTGAGCTCTAACCATACCTGGTGAATTTATCTGTATGGATATGAACACTCAGCAATGGCACAGGAACTTCCCTTTTCAGCTACCAGGCATCAATTTTATTTCCTAGAATCCTGGGATGGAAGCAGAGAACATTGCTGTGTCAAAGATGCTGCCATTAGTGCTAATTTGAGCAAATGGATGCATTAAGGACATTGCTGAAATTACCCCACTAAGGATCTCTGGGAATCTTGGGCTTGACAGATTCAACTCTCCTTTGGGTTACCTGTGCAAGTTCCTAATGAACTATTGAGAGGGAGAGAGACAGAAACAGACAGAGACAGAGCGAGAGATAGACAGACAGACAGAGACAGAAACAGACAAAGACACAGACACAGAGGAAGAGAATTACAAAGGTGGTCCTTTAGAGGTGGGGAGGGGCTAGGTCATCTAGTGGAATTCGCCAGCTACAAAGACAGCCTGATGGAGCATGATATACAGGACCCAGATTCTCCCAGGGCAAGGATCTTGCTTCTCCTCTTCTCCTGGAGTCAACTTCCCCCTTTGCAGAAAAACGTTCAGTGGCCGGGTGTTGGTGGTGCACGCCTTTAATCCCAGCACTCGGGAGGCAGAGGCAGGCAGATCTCTGTGAGTTCGAGACCAGCCTGGTCTACAAGAGCTAGTTCCAGGACAGGATCCAAAGCCACAAAGAAACCAAAAAAAAAAAAAAAAAAAAAAGAAAAAGGTTCAGTGGAGGCAGATCTTCATGAAACTCTGCTAAAGAGGCCCATGTGCTCTTTTTGTAACAGAACACAGTTGAAAATATTGACTTTGATCAGAATATCATATTTAATAGCATGCATGGAATGTGTGGCTTCCTTTCTGTGGCTTTGTAGCCTTGAAGAGGTTTTTTTGTTTGTTTTAATCTGTCAAAATTTCCAACAAAGCAGATTTTCAAAGACTCTGTGTGGTTATTTTGGCTATATTTACTTTTATAAGTAATCAAGAGACTTTATCCATTTTCACATAAATTGATCTTACTGTGATTATTTGTGGTAAAAATGAAGGTTACTATTGAGAGAAAAATTAAGTTTGGGGACCAGAAGAAAGCAAAGTCACACTCTTTTTCAACCCTATATTCTACAACCTGCTCCATAAAAATAAATGTCTTGCACGTATATTAGGGAGAATTTTAATCCTTAGTAATTTTGAAAAGCATTCTTCAGGCAAGTACCATTTCATATATAGAACTCTGTGTGTGTGTGATGTGTATAAACATGGTCATGTGGGTGCTTTTATGCATGTATGCAGTGTACATGCACATGTATGAATGGCAGGTAGAGCTAGAGGTTGACACTGAATTTCTCCCTTCACTGCTTTCCATCCTATTCTTTGGGGACAGGGGTCTCTACTGAACCTGTAGCTCACCAATTCAGCCATATTCAGTAGCCAATAAGCTCCAGGGATTCTCTTAATTCCAACCCTCACTCCCAGCACAGAGGTTTCAGCCATGAACCACCAAGGCTGAATTTTATGTCAGTGCTCAGGAGCCAAACTCATGTTTTCATGATTACACAGTAGGCACTTTACTGACTGAGCTATCTCCCAGCCCAGTTTTTCATATTCATTAGTGCACAGTTGCCCATTATATTTGCCTCTTTATAGCATACAAAATTGAGCACATAAATTCTCAGCTCATGTAAAATAACTGATGTTTCAACACTCTGGAAGGCAGTACTAATAAGACTTAATGAGTTACAAAAAATGTATAGTACACGAAGGAGGTAGAGACAAGTTCAGGGTGTCTGGGTATAGGTAGGGGAAGTTAGGGGTGGATATACTCATGATATGTTATATATGAAATTGTCAAAGAATAAATAAAAAAATTCTATTAAAATTGATTTTTTTTTGGGGGGGGTGGGTTCGAGACAGCGTTTCTCTGTAGCTTTGGGGGCTGTCCTGGAACTAGCTCTTATAGACCAGGCTGGCCTTGAACTCACAGAGATCCGCCAGCCTCTGCCTCCCGAGTGCTGGGATTAAAGGCATGCATCACCACTGCCCGGGCTAAAATTGATTTCTTAATATTCTACTTTATGTAGAAATGACCCACACAAATAATAAATATTTATGAAATTTAACACAATATAACATTAAGATTTTATGTTACTGAAAAACGTAACATTTCCTTTTTGAGATATTGTGGGCTCTGATTTACCTCAGGCATGCTGGCGACAGCCATGCTTGGATTTTCCTTTGGTGGCTGAAAAGCTAGCAGCTAGAAAGACAAAAGATGGAAGGCTTGGCTCCGTCCTTCATTGACTTGTAGATTGTCCAGGAAGAGATGCTTTTGACTCCAAAGCTGGTAAGATGGTATGCAGGTGTGGCTGACAGGATGGCCCCCAGAAAAGGAATATCAATAGGGAATTCCTCCTGAGTTGGGGGAAGATTCAGAGTTTTTTGGTAGACAATAAATGCGGGTAATGCTGATGGAGAAGGAGTCCTGAGCCGCCCTTGACCGATCATGGAGTGAAGTGTCTGATTCTCCCATGCGCCTCTGAAACACACTTAGGGCAAAGTACCAGGTTCTATGTTGGGGTGATGGTCCCCGACAAGATATTGCCTCTGTGAATCCCTGGATGGATTAGAAATTGCTATGTAGACCAAGCTGGCCTTGAACCAACAGAGATCTACCTGCCTCTATTGTTGGAATCAAAGGCATGTGCCTAAACCCTTCCCTCTAAAAAAGATTTTTTGAAACAATAAACGGTACAAGTATAAATGTTTTTCCATGTACATTCACCTAATTTACATGCTGTTAGCAATTACATATAAATTGCTCATGAAAATGTTATATTAATGGGATTTGAGCTAGAGATGTAGACTTTGGGCTCACCTGAAAACACAGGAGGAAATGCCACCAGTACCACTACCTCACATTCCTCCCACAAAGACACACATAGGACCAAAGATATTTGGACCTCAAGGAAGATTAGATGGGGGAAGGAGTGATGGAACACTTACGATTAAAGAATGAAGGATTAGCTTATGGGATGTGTTAATTTGATAGGCCAAGGAATTGTCTATCCAAATATTTAAAAACATTTTTAAGAATGTCATAAGTGGGTCAGGGACCATCACGGAAGAAGGGTCAGAAAGATAGTAAGAACCAGAGGTCAAGGAGGTCCAGAATGGAAGTGTGTCTTCTGGACGTGGCAGGACTGCTGCGCTCATGAACTTGCAGCAGCTGTGGTAGCCTGAACAAGTTCAAGCCAGTCAACTTTCCAGAGTGGGGAGATGCTCCCAATCCTCCACCTCTAGCTGAGGACATATTGACAATTGATGGCTACTGGGGAGACTGGTGTGGCCCCTGATAAGCCAACCATGCTCCAGGGAATAGCCCCATATCCGTGAGTTTATGGGCAGCACAAACTGGACCCAGTGTGTTAAAAAAACAAACAAGAAAAACAAAAAGAATGTGAAACTGGGAGGAAAGATGAGGTGGATCAGGAAGGAGTAAGGAATGAATATGACCAGAAAATATTGTATTTACATATTTAATTCTCATAAAATTAGTAAACGCATATTATATTTAAAAATAATGTTAAAGGAACTATCAAGAGAATTGTGAAGAAATGTGGTGGCCAGTGCTAGTTTGTCCCAAGGGAGCAGAATGTAATATGCCTGGTTTTTGTTTTCTCTTCACAGCCAGAGAGTCTTGTGGGTCAGCAATAAGGCACCTGTGATCACTTGGATTTTTAGCTAACCCATGTGTCAAGGGCATTTTGTATTTGGAATAAGGCAAATGCGCTTACAAGGCAGTTTGCTACACATCTGGCATGCATGCTGGCAACTTGTGCTTGGCTAGCTCTTACAACTCTCCTCTATGTGCTGACTCACATCTAAAATCTTTGAAAGTAATTCCATTCTCCCTACTCCCAATTTGTTTTTCTCAGGTCAGGTGACAGGTTTAGCCTGCCTGAGGACTACTCTGGGTACTGACCAAGAATAAAGCATCTCTGTAAAGCTCAGTGCAGTCCCAGTTGCTGTGTTTTTGTAGAGAAGGCCTTTTGAGTTGGCCACATAAGTCTTTCCCACTGTGGGATGGAATGTTCCACCAGCTAGAGCAGCAGGTACTGTAAATGGATATTTCCTGTCCTTCCCTCCCCCTATGACTGCTCCCCATCCTAGCATCTGCTTCCAAATTACCATACAGAGACTTGATATTATTTACAAAAGCTCAGCAGATAGCTCAAGCTTGTTACTAACTAGCTCTTACAACTTAAATGTCTATTAACCTATGTAGTGGCCCATGGCTAGTGGCTTTACCTATCTTCTAGCATATCTTGCTTTTTTGACAGCTGACTGGCATCGCTTGACCCCACCCTTCTCCTTCCCATCATCCTTAGTTTTGTCACCCTGCCTATACTTCCTACCTGACTACTAGCCAATCAGCATTTTATTAAATTCCATCCATCCGTTACCCTTTGTCTTATATCAGGGTGTAAAGAAACTCTGCCAGGCATGGTGATGGATGTCCATAATTGTGGTACTCAGGAAGCTAAGGCAGGAGAGTCTTGAGTTTGAGAACAGGAAACTTACTGAGACCCCAAAGAAATGTTCTCTGACTTACCTCATCCAACACATCAGAGGACTCCCATTTTGGAAAAGTGTCCTGCTCCCCTACACTGAGAACAGGGCTGGTGAACAGAAAGGACAAGAGTCTGGGCAGACTTTCCCTTGTTGGATTTCTTCACTCTGTTTTTAGCATATTAGCACTAAATCAGATTCCCTTTTCCCAGTTACATTTCTCCACATAGCTGGCTGGTTTTCATGTCAACTCGACATAGGCTAGAGTCATTTTGGAAGAGGGAGCTTCAGTTGAGAAAATGCTTCCACCAGACTGGCCTGTAGTGCATTTTCTTGCTTAGTGATTGTGGTAGTTTGCATGCTCATAGGGAATGGTGCTATTTGAAAGGATTAAGAGATGTGACCTTTTAGGAGCAAATGTGTTACTTTATTGTTCCAAGGGCCCAAACCAGGCTCAGAGACTCGCTCTTCTGGGTGTAGAACTTGTAGATTTCTCTAGCACCATGTCTACCTGTGTGCTGCCATGCTCCCTGCAACAATGATAACAGACTAAACCTCAGAATCTGTAAACAAGTCCAGTTAAATGCTTTTTTTTATAAGAGCTGGTATGGTCATGGTATCTCTTCACAGCAATAGGGCATTGACTAAAATGACCATTGATGTGCATAAGCATATCCCCTTGGGTGGAGGGTCCTGGATGGTATAAGAAAAAGCAGGCTGAGTAAGACATGGGGAACAAGTCAGTAAATAGCACCCACCCATGGCCTTTGCATTGATTCTTGCCTCTAGGTTCCTGCATTGAGTTCCTGGTCTGCCTTTCTTTGGATGATGGAGTAAAACTGTAAGGGGAAATAAAGTCTTTCATTCTTAAGTTGACTATGGTCATGAAGCTTTATCACAGCAATAGAAATCTTAACTCATTATGGTTGACTGTGTTTTAATCATGCATATGCAACGAGTCTTCAAAAGAGGGTCATATTGTTTCCAGATGTGTGACGTACAGATGTGGGTGGAAGGATAGAAAGGGCCTGGGTGGCTTATGTCTGAATGAAAAAAAAAGAAGAAGAAGAAAAGGAAAAGGATATGGTTAGTTCTGGCTAGTTCTGGGTTTTGGTACCAGATGAATGGAGAAAAAAAATGAATGGAGAAAAAAAAAAAAAGGAAAGGTACATGATTGTTCCTAGATATGGTGGAGGAGAAAGTTGTTGTTTTTTTTTTTTGGTTTTTTGAGACAGGATTTTGCTGAAGTTTTGAAGCCTGTCCTGGAACTCGATCTTGTAGACCAGACTGGCCTTGAACTCACAGAGATCTGCCTGCCTCTGCCACTGGAGTGCTGGGAGAGAAAGTTTATTATAGATTTGTGGGAGTGCATAGCCAGAGGCAGGGACATTTGTTAATTCCCAAATAGGTCTAACCCTTAGCCCTGTGAGGAGAGGAGAGAGGGGAAAGAAGAGGAGAGAGCAGGGGAACCAGCTGCAGCAGTTTGGAGGCCCAAAAGAGTGGAGGGATAAGCAAAAATGGCTGGATCATATAGGGAAGGGGAGCTTGGGGAAAACATTCCAGTCCGGGGCTGGAGAAGTTTAGGATGGGACAGGTATGCCAGCCAGGAGGACCTGAGAGAGACAGTGTCAGCTTTGATATGATAAATAGGCACCTCAGCTGTTTGTCCAAAGTTTGAGACCTAACGGTGTCCTTTTCCCAGACCCACCTCTGCAGTTTTCATCTGTATACTTGGTACAAGCATATACTATTTTTTTTTACTGTCTTTTGCTATGTTTTCATTCACAAATAATTCATGCTTCTTTCAAATCAAAGGTTTGAAGCAACTGTACATTGAGCAAATCTATGGGTGCCACTTACATAGTAGGCTCACTTCTTGTCTTTGTGTCACATTCTGATAATTTTCATAGTGTTTCTGACTTTTCCATTAGTTATGGTGCGCTGTGATATTATTACTGTAATTGTTTTTATATTTAGTTTTGTCAGCTTGACATGATGTAGAAACACCTGAGAATGGAGTCTCCCTGAGGGATTGCCTAAATCAGATTGTCCCATAATATTTTATCACAACAGAAATGGAACTAGTACAGTACCATGTGGTACTGTGGTCTTCTTGTGTCCATGTGGTATTGGGGTTTAACTCAGGCTATCTGAGAACTCTATCGCTCAGATCCATCTCCAACCATTTCTAAGTTTTTATTTTGAAGCAGGCTCTCGATGAGCTGCCCAGGCTAGCCTTGATCTTAGATTCCTCCAGCCTAAGCTTTCCAGATAGCTGAAACTACAGCTCTGTGGCACCAGACCCAGAGTGGCAAATGAGTGTCAACACAGCTCCACAGCTGTATTGCTCGATCTCCTCAGGCCTCTGTATCTCTCTGGGATGTGATGGCATTGGAAATAGGCCAATGTGTCAGTCATCCTACAATGAATTCTAAGTTCCAAGTGGGAGAGCAACCTATGCTCTCAACTACCGAGCTGTCCCTCCAGCCCCAGGTGAGGGTTACTTAGCTTGTTTCCCTTTCTTTCCTTGAGTGTGAATAGGTACAGCTGTAAGAAGGCACACACAAGCATGAGCGTGCACTTACTTTATACCATTTATCTCGGCCATGTTAACAGGGGTAAAATTGTTGGGTTTGTGGGATGCTGTGTTTAACCCGCTTTGAGGACATGCCCGGGCAGTTTTCCAAATCACTTTCACCACCCTCACCAGCTGAGTTGGGATTTCTGCTAGTTAATTTCTCTCTTTTCAATGATAGCTATGTCACAGATATGAAGCAGGGACTGATGCTTTTAATTTACCTTACGTTAAGATTTATGTTAAGTATTCATGTATGTCCTACCCTCTGTTTTGCATATCTTCTTTAGAGATATGCCTATTGAGACTTTTTGTAATTTTTAATTGGGTTGTAGTTTTTAAAAAATTAACTTGCTTATGAGATTGCCTTCATCTTCTAATTTCAACATTTTTCTAAAAGGAAATTTGCTTAAAGTTCTTTCTTGTTTGTTTTTTGGGACAGGGTTTTTCTGTTGCAGCTCTGGCTGTCCTGCAATTGCCCTGTAGACCAGTGAACTCACAGAGATCCACCTGCCTCTTAGGTAGTTTTCTTATTGGTTTTTTAATAACTCTTTATGCATTTTGGATATGAATTCTGTACCAGATATATGGATTGTGTGTGTGAGAGAGACAGAGAGGGGGAAGAGGAAGAGAGGGAAGGAGGGAGAGTATTGTATGCCATCTTTTCACTTTTTGAATTTAACTGGTAAGTTAATATGGATCACTGGAAAATCTTCAGAGTACAATTTGGATCAGGTACCAGACCAGGCCAATCACTGAGATAAGCAAAAGATATGCAAACCTGGGGTGAGGATGTGCTGAGCCAAGTCGGTGCTGTAGACACAGTGGTAGAAGCCAGGACGGTGGGTCTATCCAGTACACAGGTTGTCATAGAGTGGGGCCTTAGTGACTGTAAGGCAGCCTCTTTAGAGGCTCTAGTGATGGTGCCTGTCATGATTACTGCTGCAGTCCTAGAAGTATAGAGCCATGGGAACACACAGTGTCACTGTCTGCTGGTGTCAGTCCAGGAAGTGTGGCCAGTTCCCTTAGTTAGCTCATCATCAGTGAACTGGATTTGGGCCAAAGACAAACAAATGCTACCGTTCAGGATCAAAGGACTCTTAAAAGGACAGATGTTCTAGGAAGCGCTGTGATTTGAGCACTCCTGAGGGCTGAAGGGAGCTTCCTGATGCAGCCTGACCATTTTGAGGATTTGAATGCAGGCCCCAGTAGCTGGGCTACTCCCCTTTGCATTGAGTGGTAGGTGGATGGACACTGAGAACTAGTACTTGCTTCCCATACTGCGACGCTGAGATGCCCCTGATCTATGTAACTGAGGTGATGTTACTAACTTAAACTCTCTACTTGAAGCTGGAGTCAACCTTATGTCAGTCCATGTGTGTTGAAATCTCCCCCATAAAGTTGCAGAAGTATTGTGTTATGTCATGGAAGAAAAGGGCTGGGGACATTCATCTGTCATCCTCATAGGCTAGAGTGGCCTGGGGTGTGTAGGACCAGTGCTGCCTCTGGTTGCACTCTGGGTTGTCACTCTGCCTGGGACGCTGGCTGTTTTCCACATCAACACACACACACAGTTTCTATTGCATGCAGAGTAGAAGGAATCATCATACAGAGTCTCTTAGTGAAGGCAGTTCCCTCCATCAGGTCACCTCTGCAGAAGCTGGTGAGGTTGGGCCCAGCTATGGTACCTTCCACCTGTCTCACTGTGACTCCCGCCCAAAAGCAGAGGCAAAGCTTCAGTATGGCAGCTCAGGTACTCCTGGCACTTGTGAAGGGCTCATCCCGATATGCATGTGGATAAAACCCTGCAGCTCCTGTTTTCTCTTGTCTTGCTTGCTGCATATCCTGAGACAGAAACAACTCAGAAGGAGCCAAAGGAAATCTTTATTTTTTTTTTTTTTCAATTGAGCAAGGCATGACAGGTACTGCAGGGAGAAGGGTGGAACCAGGCAACAGCTGTTCAGTTGTGCAGAACCTGTCTGCAGCAGCTGCTCTACTGTCCCCTGGAGCTGACACGCTGGAGATGTCCTCCAGAGCTAGAGCACCCTTCCAAGGGATGGGACGCTACAGGGAAGAAGGGGAGTACAAGTAAGGAGCAGTCTCCATCACCCTTAGGCAGTCTTGCAGCTGGATTTTGTCAGGGAATGTGTGCCTTCCCAGGGCACAGTGTAGATCTGGAAGGAGCAGAGTGTCTTCTGCAAAAGGGAGCAAAGAGAAACAATCAGCACAACGATAGGGTTAAAAAGAGAAGTTTGCATCCCAGGAAGATGAACAGGTGTGGAATGACGGACACAAAACTCATTCCCCCTTCTAAGTCCCAGGACACTCAACAGGATCTGCTCATCCCTACTCCTACATGTGTCCCCTTTCCTGGCTCCATGATTCCACACTCTTCAGCTCCAGCACAACTTGTTAAGGAGTAGCTTGTGTAAGGCATGAAAGCCCTGGGATAGGATTAAATATAGTCTGTCTTTCCAGCAAGAATCCTTGTAGCTGCCTCTAGTCCAGTAAGGATTATTGTTCCCTTAGTATCCCCAATTCCAGGATAAATTCATTCAGCAATTAAACTAATCATGTGGACACACTTTCTTTCCCTAACCCTATATGGGCACAGGTCTGTACTGGCATGATCATACATGTGCCAAACATCTACCTGTAGACACTCAGGAATCACTACTCCCTAGACATGCACTTCTCCACTTGTGTACACAGACTCTCCAAATGTACCCACTCACACTCAAATCATATTCAATCCCTTTTCCTGTGTGATTGCACTTAGGCCCTATAAGGTACATACCCTCATCAGATGAGGCTGGTCATGGAAAGGACATTCTGCCAAGTTTGGCTGGGACTTGGTGCATGTGGTTCGGCCTACCATCACATCCAAATAGTAGTTTACTCCAGCCACGATCTACAATGAAAAGACAATAGTCCCGTTAAGTCAATTATATGCAGCCATCTTACATCACAGAATTAAGTATTTACCCAGGCCTTATGCCTGCATTGTTGAGAAGCCAGAACTCTCACAGAGAATACAAGCCAACTCCAGACAAGTAGCCTCCGGCCCTGCAGGTAATTCTTTTTTTATTCTAAGCAACCCTGACCAAGTGTCATATGTAGCTGAGTAAGAGGAGAAGAAGCAGGACACAAAAACAGAAGCCAGGACTGACAAACCATTTAGTGGGTCAGGAAGGAAAGGATCAGGTCTGGGGACAGAGCCAGGGTTGTTTGGATCAGAAGCAAAGGCTCTGGGCAGCAGTATGGGATTAGCTCAAGCCTGCTGACTGTGGCTACTCTGGCTGAGATACTGTAGCCCTGGAGCAAAGCCAGACCTTCTTCCCTATCACAGTAGGAAGCCTAGAGGGAACCCACTTCTTTTATTTACCCTGACTCCCTCCTTGCAGGGACAAGAGGATGTGGGATGCTTCACACCCAGGGATGTTTCAAACCAGAGGAAAGACTGTCATTAAGGCTTCCTCCTTCAGTGAGATTGTCCAGGGAGAATGTCCTTATTCGGGTCACATCATTCTCCTGTATGTCTTCCGTTTACAATTTAAGAATAGAGCTTATCTCTCCCAGGACAGGGCACCCCAGACCAACTTGTCAGAAATGTGAAGCAGACTGAAGGACCTGGGTCAGGGGGCAGGGCTCTGTATATTGCTCTGTGGAACTAGGAATGCAGCTCTTGATTTTCTGGGACCCTAGTTTTCCCAATTATTTTGTCTATTTCCCTCTAGTGCCATAATTGAAAGGAGGGCTGCTGGCTAAGATTGCTGTCTTGGGGGCAATTACCAATTTCTGAGGCTGCTCCCAAGGACATTCCAGGGCCATAAGAGGAAAGCAAGTCTCCCCAGAACGGTTAGATGGCACCTTCTGAGAAGACCCAAGATGGGGCTTGTCTACTGTCCTGCATCAACATTATGGCCAAGAGACTGCACCAGTCTACACAATCATGTGTCCCATGGACACTGTGGAGAATCAAACACACATGTACAAGCATAGCATCACAGGGTTGTTTACCGTAGGGGAGCACCCCATCACACACGGAATCATGGCTGAAGGGAATCTCGTCATGTGGCACCATGCTCACCACAGCTGGCTGGACCAGTCCACATTGCTAAAGACATCAAGGCACAGCAAGCACTGCTCAGAGAAAGGCAGGCTGCCAGACTGATTGGAAACAGCTCAAGCCGGGAGAGTCTAGGAACTCTGGAGGTTTAGAGTTAACTGAGTGTCTGTTTGGTATGTAGAGAATGCCCTTGTTTTCAGGAAGTGTTGACATTCACAAACACGCACAAAAACACACACTCAGGTACACGTGCTTCTGAGTAGAGCGCAGAGTTCAGAGCAAACATAGCTAAGCGTTTACTGGAGGGACAGGAGAAAATCTGCGTGCCTGTCTTAAGAAGTTTAAGGAAGAGTGAGTGCTTACTCAGTGAGGGCAGATGCAAGCAAGGGCTACTTATCCTTCTCCCAGGTCATTAACCCCAGGAGGCTGGAGGCGGCTAACTCAGCGCAGGAGACTCTGACCTACAGCTTTGGTGCCTCTGCTCCGTAGACTTTTGGAAATAGAGCTAAGAGGATTGGTGCCCACCCGCAGTGCTCTTCTGGGTTTCAGAATAAACCAGAGGGGGAATAACCCTGTAAGCACATTGAGGAGGGCTGAGAAGCAGGGAAGGAGGTGGACCGCTCCCGTGAGAAGCACTGGCAGTGGCCAAGTTTCTGCAGACGCGAACCGCGCCCTGGCCAGGGGCGCCTGGTTAGGACTGCCCTAGAGCAGGGGGGCAGCGGGGCACACTCACCTGCTTACGGGCTCTCAACACCTGCATGGCGCGGCTGTGGTACGCGTCGTTGCTGCCTTTGTTGTACTCGCTGATGGCGAAGTCCACCGCTCGCTGCACGCCCTCTTCGTTGACACTGGCCTCCTGCAGGCCTCCCAAGAGGCGCGGACTTTGCTTGGGGGTCGCGGCCGAGGCCAAGGCCAGGACCGCCATCAGGAGCAGCGGGGCGCGTAACGGGCTGGCCATGATTGGCTAAGACAAGGGATGGTTCTCCAACAAGACTCTGAGTTGCGGCTGAACTGAAGCTAACACCGCGCGGCTTTTACTCAATTGACAGACTTGGGGACCGGCCCTCTGCTCCCGGCTCCTCCTCTTCCGGCTACCACCCTCTCCTCTTCTTCCGTCCCGCCCCTTCTCCCTACTCCCGGCCCCGCCTCCTCCGCACCATCCCGCCCCCTTCTTCAGTTCTCCCCTCCCCTCCTTCCCTTTCTGGTCCCTTCTTGCTCAGAGCTGTCGGAGCTGGCCAACTCCTACTCCCCCGCCCTTCCCCCATTCAGCCGCGCCCTTCTTGCCTTGCCCTTACTTCTCCACTCTTAGCTCTCTGTTCTTCCCAGTTCCTCTTCTCCAGGACCCCTCTTCCACAGCTTCCCCTTTCACTCTTAGTTCCCAGTTTCTTAAAGTCTGGTTTCAACAGAGAAGCCATTGCTTTCCGAACCCTAAAATGCCCTTGACTTCTGAACTCTGTTTTTCCAGAAAAAAAAAAAAAAAGGGCAACCAATCTTTAACTTCCTTGGTCTTCAGAGTTCAGCCTTGATCTGCAACTGCTGGCTCACTATCTGGAAGGGCTCTGAGCAGGGCTGTTATTGCAAGTGCCTGCAGGCCTAAAACACTTCCTTATCAAAAGAAGAGGAATTGACTCTGAGGGAGTGGGAAAGAGTCTAGGTCTGTGTTGCTACTCATTTTCTATAAAGGAACCATTGCAGGCATCTTCCTGAGCAATCCAGGAACAGGAGACAGGAAACCACTGGCCAAACCTTGGACAGACATTGCAGCAGGCTACCCAGTTGTGATACAACATTAATCCCATGTGTCTTTGACGCTTCCTGATAGACAGGTTAAAAACTACTGATGTGAGAGATTGGGTGTGGTGTCTCATGTTTTTAATTCCAGCACGTGGATGGTATAAACTGGTGGATCTCTGTTAGTTCAAGGCCAGCTTGGTCTAAGTCTGTACTTCCAGGTCAGCCAGAGCTACACAGTGAGATCCTGTTGTTAAAAAAACAAGAACAAGCTGGGCGGTGGTGGTGCATGCCTTTAATCCCAGCACTTGGGAGGCAGAGGCAGACGGATCTCTGAGTTTGAGGCCAGCCTGGTCTACAAGAGCTAGTTCAGGATAGGCTCCAAAGCTACAGAGAAACCCTGTCTCGAAAATAAAAACAAAACAACAAAAAACAAAAACAAACAAACAAACCCCTCCCCCCCCATTTCCAGTGTTCCTTGTTTCTAAACGGGAAAGCCCTGTTGAATCTTATCACCTCAACCATGGCCATTCCCTCTAAACGGGAAAGCCCTGTTGAATCTCATCACCTCAACCATGGCCATTCCCTGTGCCTGGTGCTGTTTTTTTCTTGATCTAGGTGGAACTCCTTGTCTAAATCCTAAAGGGACCTCTTGACTAATGTCTAGTGATGCCCAGCTCTCCCTCTCCTTATCTTTCTACAGAGCTTTATAGTTATTGATGACCCCCTCCCACACTACCACCAGCACAAACCTTGAAGTTTGGCTATGCGGTACTAAAGTCACCAGCATGGGTAGCTAACAGATGTGGGAAATGGGACCAGACTGAGAGAACATGTGTCCTAAGTGTTACAAATACACAGAGAATCTAAAGAATTAATATGCACACTAAGGAATATAAGCTAATTCCCTAAGGATCATTATTATATGTTGGAATTCTATTTGACAGGCTAAGTAAAGCATTAAAATAGTGTTTATAAGTTTCTTTTGACTTGAATACTTAAGACCAGGTGATTATAATGCTTGGAAAGAATACCTAGTTTTCACCGACTCACGGGGAGTGAGGTATTTTTAATGTTTGTTGAAAGACTTACTTTATGTGTGCAAAAAATAATTTTATTGAGTGCACACAAAATCTAAGATGTGTCTGACCTCAGAACATTCCCTGGTGCTTCTGTGGTCCCTGTTGGTGCCGGCTGGACCCTTGCCAGCCCATCTGTTCCTGGAGACGCTTCTTCTATCTACTCTTAGACTTCCTGTAAACATACAGAATTAGCCGTGTCTGGTCCTTTGGTGCAGCAGCATCGTGAGGTTCCTTTGCAGTAGTTCCTTAACCTGATTGTTAGTTCTCTTTCTCTGCACAGGAGAGATGTTCCTGTGGGTACTGTGTAGGTTGATGTATCCTCCAGCTCAGGTCAAAGCAAGCCTGGGCTCTCCATGGACCCCAGGAGACGACAGGGTAGAGCTGAGTTGGGTGCAGGTAGATGGTATTATGTTTTCTTTCAACCTCACTCTCTCTCTCTCTGTGCTTGAAAATGGCCCCGGGAAGTGAAGGTGTCTGGTTTTTGACACAAATGCTGGAAGGCCCTGGGCCCTTAAAGGGTACCAGGAAAGATTATATTGGGGGAAGTAGGTACTGGTTACTTAGTGTCTTCCCTTCTCCCACCTTGAGTCTGGGCTCTGAATGAGACTCTATCACCAGGAATCTAACAGGTAGCAACAGTATTATCAATGAGTATTTATTTCAGGGTTAGAATACTAACCCCACTATGAGTTCCAGAGTAATAATGTTCATGTCATCCTATTGGGTAAAGGAGCTGTGGTAAGAGTGGTATTTGCCATTTGTGAAGCAGAAATCTTCAAACAGCTGTATGGATGTTTTCCTGGATAAACAGGAAATAGGAAGCAGACACAAAGCCAGGAAAGCGGCTGCATTTTGCGAGGTCTCTCTGAGCAGAATGCTGGCAGACATCAGGGTCTTCTGGGACTCCACCCTCAGAAGCATTGTTGCACACAGGGTGAATTGAAACAGGGGGAACCCTCCTTATCTTATTTATCTGCCACTAGAAAGATGTCCAGGGTGGGCCAGTGTGTGAGAACATGTTGGAGAGAAGTGGTGTATGTGTTGACATCCCGGATCACACTGCCCCGTTTATAAGGCTGGCCCAGATTTATAGGTTACCTGAGAGTGACACCTCTGATACCCAAGGGACAGACACTACTACGGGGCACCTTCAGGAACTGTAAGGACCATTTTCAGTCAGGTACAGTAAGAGGTGGAAGGTGAGGCAAATCTTGGGCCAAGTGTCTGCCCATCTTCATCTAACTCATTTGGAGGCAGGACTGTAAGTGCCAGAGGGGTGACAGGCTTGAGTGGCTATAGCTCAGCATGAAAGAGCAGTTTGTGTCCTGCAGCCTGCAGCTTCAAGATAAGCTACAGACGCTCTGAGAGAAAGAGAAAACCAAGAGCTGAGCCACATGGCTGCATACAGTGTAAAGGAGTTTACCTGTCCAGGAGAGAAACATGACTCCCTTCTGACAGAGAAGACTCAGGTAGCCCTGTTCTCTGTCTGCTTGTGCGGCTGTTGGTTTCTTGATCTGAATTAGCTAGGCTATGAAGGGGTCATAAAAAGTCTATAATAATAAATGGATAGTCCCTGGGCCTGGTGGGGGCAGGCCAGTAATCCCAGCTACTGAGGAGGCTGAAGCAGGGGGATACAAACTTCAGGGTTAGTCTGGGCTACATAGTGAGAACCTATCTCAAAACATAAAGTAAAAAGGGGGCTGGAGATGTAGCTCAGTTGTAGAGTGCCTGCTTAGCATGTGTGAGGCCCTAGGTTTAATTCCAAGTACCACACATAAACAAACAAACAAACAGTGGATGTAAAAGAGTGCTAGTTTTAAGTAAGTGGCCAAACAGATAAAACATTACCCAGTGTTGCAGGAGACAAGATCAAATAGGTTTCGAGGTGAGATCCTGAGTATTCAAGGTTTGATCCATTAGAAGTAAAGTATCCATGGTAGCTGCTTTGAGTGATCAAGTCATAGACTTGGTGGTCTCTCTCTCAAAATGGGAGAGCCTGAAGCTTCCCTGATGGAGAGCTTGGGGTTCCTTGGGGTTGAGCTCTTTGTGTATTTTTGTTTGTTTGTTTTTCCCCGAGACAGCATTTCTCTGTGTTGCTTTGAAGCCAGTCCTGGAACTAGCTCTTGTAGGCCAGGCTGGCCTCGAACTCACAGAGATCTGCCTGCCTCTGCCTCCCAAGTGCTGGGACTAAAGGCATGCATCACCACCTCCCCACTGGGGTTGAGTGCTTAAGTCCCTTGTGGACACACTTTTGTGCTCTACTTAGGGTGACATGAGGCGCTTCCAGGCCATGTGCTCACTTCAGTGCAGTGTTAGGCTGGGGTGGGACTATCTCCTTATCGCTGGACACTATGACGCATTCCATGGAGAGAGATGTGAGTGACCAGTGCCTGGTGTTTGCCATCTGACTGCTCTACACTTCATAGGAAGGTAGAGACTCCTGGCACTTCCCACTCTGGTAATCTTGACTCCAGGTTGCCTCTTATTCTCAGACTGTTTACAAGAGTAGATACAGTAATGGATATGCCACAACCTAGAGGAGGGGCATAGGGAAAGGACTTCTGGGGACACAGGCAGCTGGCTGAGGCAGCAGGCTGCTCCACCCATCTCACTGGGCCTCAACTCACAGACTCCCACAAGGAAAACAGGATGGATGGCTTGGGTTGAGCAATTCTTTGGCAGGATTGATTCCCCACTGATCAGAAGTTTTGTCTAACCCACAGGTTGGTCGCCTGCCTTTCAGTGTTCTGCAAGTGAACCTTAGCTCCTTTTACACACTGTCACAGCAAGTGACTCCTGCCCTGTCTGCTCGATGGATTCCTGAATGTTGGCACTAGAGTTCAGAGGTCACTAAGGCAGCCCTGTGTTCTCTTTGGTGCCCTCGCCTTCTTTCTTACCTTTACTAGGTAGTTGGATTCAGTGTTCAAGACCCTTCTTTTTCACAATCTTCTCCACCAGGCTGTGACTTTGATTCCCTGTCTGTCCTTATCAGACCTTGAGAATCTTGCTAATCTGTCAGTTCAGAGAGCCTCCACCCTTTGTGTCTGACCACCACTATCTAGTTCCTCATCCTCTCTTAATGTCCACGTACTGTTTTCGCTTGTAATCTTGGTGAGTTCCCTTTAGCTGGAAACCCCTACCATGGATGTCTTTCCAATTTTCCACCCCTCAACTCCCCCCACTGCAGCCCCTTGACTGTCATTCTCTGCTTTTCTTGCTGTGTTTGGATTGAGGATCCACTCTCCTCTCTCTCCTATAGCCATCGTGCTAGTCTCCTTTGTTACAGCCATGAATCAAGTCCTGAAGTTTGAACACAGCTTTTTGTGCTGCCAACCCTTGTCTTGCCTACCCCATGGTGAAAATACTCTTCCTGCTTGGAGGCTAGGGAAGGACAGGGGGCAAAGGGAGAGTGAGTAAGGAAGGGGCAGGCTGCAGTGGGAAGCAGGACCTGGGGTATTTTTCCTTCAACATTTTATTATGAAATATTTCAAAATTTTGGCAAGACCATCAGACATCTATACATTCAGGTCCATCAGTCTGGCATTCATTCATAGTAGACTGTATTTACAGTTTGTCTGTCCATCTGTCCCTCTCTTTCTGTCCTGAAATGCATCTTTCACTGCATGCATTTTGTAGTTGCAGACACTCATATATCCTGCCCCCAAACATCCAGTGTGCACATCTCTAAGTAGAGCTGGGGATTTATCTGTAGTGCTTTCATTTGCTGTGAACCTATCTGAAATGTACAGACCTGAGGAGCACTTTCACTGAATTTTTCAGGTATGTATTCCTGTGTCACACCCCATGGGATGCAGGAAGAGCCCTCACTACCTCTTCAGTCAGTTTGGGTCTTCACCTGACGTCCCGACAACTGATGGCGTTTCCACTATGGTTGATTTTTGTCCCATGTTCTTGTAACTGGACTTGCATAGTATGCTGGCGTTCATGTCTGGTCCTTTTCACTTCAGTGTGATGTTTTTAGGATTACTATGGTGACAAGCTACACATGACTCCATATTTGATTGCCATGATGAGCCTCCTTCCCCAGAGACTCTTGGGATGGATCTGGTCTTGGGAATAGGTTGAGGGTGGCTCTTGGCTGTTCTGTCTTGTCTGTTGCCTGTTTTTCTTCTTTTTGTTTCACTTGGAATAAAATCTTCCCCACTTCCTTATTTTTATTCAAGTTTGATCTAGAAGGGAAAAACAGAAAACTAAAAACGGAGCAAAACCCAATTTGATGCAACATTGAGCAGCTTTTCCCAACCCTTCTCCCATATTTCAAAATAAAAGTACATGTTTAAAAATTAAAATATGTCTATTATAAAAACAAACACAAAAGTAAAGGGAAACAAACAGGAAGTAAATTGCATACATGTATAAATGTATACATGCATGTATGTAAATTTGTATGTGGTATGTGTGCACACATGTGCCTTCATGTGTACACATTTGTTGTGGGTACATGTGTATTTTAACTGCACTGAGATCATGTGGGGGTTAGAATTTGATGTGGCTTCTTTTTGACTACTTATATCCTAAACATTTTTTCATATGTCAGATGGTCTGTTTTGTTCCTTCTGCGCTGCTTTTCTCCAATGTTAACCTTTTAGATAGTCCCTAGTTTGGAATTCTATAGCAAATCATGTTGTAACATTCATTTTTAAAACTTTATTTTAAAAGATTTACTTCTTGAAAACTTTTAAGATGTATACATTTCAAATTAACCACATCTACCCTGACTCCCTCTCTCCAATTTTCCCTATTCCCTCATATATCTCCCTTCTAGTTCCCCTTCTTTTTAAAGATGTTACCCACTGAGTTCATTTAATACTGTCCATGTGCACATGGATTTGGGTCATCTACTAGAGCATGGGCAATCTACCAGTGGTCACTCCCAAAGAAAAGTGACTTCTATTACCCATCACCCATCAATGAACACTCACAATAGGCAAAAAAAAAAAAAATCTTAGTTCAATTTAGATTGTTTGCTTTCTATAACTGAAATTTTAAGTCAGAAGATCTTGCATGCTTGAGTGTCTGTGTATGTGTGTGTGCATGTGTAGTGGTTATATGTACATGTACATGCACATGTGGAGGCCAGAGGTTGACATCAGATATCTTCCTCAATCACTCTCTTCATCTCAATTTCATTACTGACACTCTCTCTCTCTCTCTCTCTCTCTCTCTCTCTCTCTCTCTCTGTGTGTGTATGAAGTGCAGGCATGTGTGTACAACAGCATGCCTGTGGAAATCAAAGTATGATTTACGGCAGTTAGAGAACAATTTTTGGTAGCCAGCTTTTGCCTTCTTCTGTGTTGAAGCAGGGTTTCTCTTGTTTCTGTTGCTGTTACTCCAGATTTGGGGGCTTGTAAGCATCAGAGTGATTCTCCTGTTTCAATCTTTCATCTCTCCATAGGAGTATTGGTAGTGTAGGAGGGTTCTTCTGTATTTTGTGTTGCTTTCATTGGTTAATAAAGAAGCTGCCT
>JAQHUG010000009.1:16678675-16693292 GCA_028555095.1 Dicrostonyx torquatus
AAAAAATGAGAGAGCGCAAGCGAGGAGAGAGAGAGAGAGAGAGAGAGAGAGAGAGAGAGAGAGAGAGAGAGAGAGAGAGAGGAGGCAGATAGAATCGAAAATGTGGAATGAAGTTCTCAGAGGAAAGCCATACCTATGTCAAGGAATCTGTAAGGCTGATGCTGATTAGCTGGTGTGTTGTGTGATTGTGGAGAATTGGAAGTCCTAGATCAATAACCAGATTACCTTGGGTATCATTAACTCTGCTAAAACCATTCATGTCTACCTTTGAGTCTGACTTAACATCCTGTGGCTAGCACGTGAGACCTTTAGGGATGTACTAACTTTAGAGACCAGTAGTTTATCCTGTTTAAAAAGCTAAGAGTGGAATCAGGCAGCAGCTGAAACCTGTACCAGATCCAGCCTCACCCAATGTTCCCACCAGTGTATTTGAACTGTGACAAGTTCACCAAACTGTTGCCGGATTGAGACATCACACCTGAGGTGACCTCAATCTGTGTGGCTGGGATATAATCACTCATATTCGACTACAGAATAAAGTGTCTCTTATGTCCTTTGAGGTAAAAGCTCTTTTATGTCCTCAGACTGGTGTATTTCACAGTTTGTTGTGTCTATTTTTGAGATACTGTTTGCCTGGATAGCCTTGAACTCTTCCTGCCACCCGCAGCTTCTCAATGGTACACTTGTTATTTATTTATTCAGTTTTTTTTTTTTATTTTTGAGACAGGGTTTTCACTGTGTATCCATGGGTGACTCATTATGAAGATCAGACTGGCCTGGAATTCGTAAAGATTCCACATGCTTTTGCCTTCAGCCTGCTAGAATTAAAGGTGTGCACCACCATGCCTGGCTTTGTCCACTTGTTCTTTAATGTCAGCAGAATGAAGGCAGAAAACCAACATGCACACACATGAAATCAACTCCCCCCAAAACCAAATAACCCAAACCCAAACACCACCACCCTTATCAAATAAGAGCATCCACGAAACAGATATAAAAAAAAGCAAAGAGAATAAATTTATATTAAAGAAGCTAATTACACTGGCACGATGACAAAGCTGTAATCCCAGAGCCCTGGATGTAAAGACAAGAGAATAAAGAATTTGAAGTTAGTAAGGACTACGCAGCAAGATCTTGTCTAGAAAATCCAAGGACTGGGGAGGTAATTGAGAACTATTTGCTAAACCTGCACAAGGCCATGGTTCAATTTTACCACCAGAAACAAACAAAAGGAAGAAGGGGTTAGACGAGTTTCCCAGGTAAGTCAAAGTCTGAGGCCCTGGTTTGGAAATAGCTGGTAATTAGGGCACCAGCAGTTAAGAAATGAAACCCCATTCTTCTCTACTTCTTGTCCTTCCTCCACAAGCATTCTCTCCTCGGGGACTTCACCCTGAGCTGGTCTTGTGAAGGGCAACGTGGAAGTCAGAAAGCTCTAGGCAAGACAGTAAGTACAGATACTGACAAGAATGGGGCATTGTAGTCTCAGAGGAAGCACCAATCATTTCCAATTGTGGGCAGATAACTATTGATGGAAATCTAATCTATCCTAAATGAAGGGTTTTTTGTTTGTTTGTTTGTTTGTTTTGCAAAGAAAATGGGTGCTACAGTGATCCTTTCCCACACAGAATCTGCTTTGTCTGTGAGGGGGTCCCCAGTGAGACCAAGTGGTCTTTGCCATAACATCATGGCACCGGAATGCTCACCACAGCCAGTGTGTTTACATGCCAAAGTATAAAACACTTGTGCTTTTCAGGACAGATACAGTGAAAAAATGTATTTGTGAAGATGAGGGGCTGGATCAAGGGAAAGCATGATTAAAAAAAATAAGATTCATATTTTACCTTAAATTAATCCTCCTATGTTTTGTTGCTTTCTTTATGCAGATGTTAGCTTTGCAGCTGTTTCTAGCTTTCTAGCTATCTTGTTTATTAACTAGTGCTTGAGAAACACTGTGTCCTGTGACTGACACATGCTGCCTCCTGAAGAGGCTACAAATTAGCTTCTCCAGGGTGGCCAAGAAAAGTGGGTCTGGTCCTTCTAGGGATAAAGTGCTTCTGTCTCTCTCCTTTGCACATCTCTGCACTGAGTCAGTGCCCATGTGCCATGGTGCATGCGTAAGGGCTGAAGACATTTTCTAGGAGTTGAGTCTCTCCGTCCACCCTGTGGAGCCTAGGGACTGACCTCAGAATGTCGATCTTGGCAGCAAGTGCTTTTGCCTGCTCAGCCATCTCACTGGCCCCAGACCCTTTGGCTTACTGTCTTTCACTAACTGAAGCTTGGGAAAGAATGTGGCAGGGGACTGGCTTGAATGGTTTTAGTTTGAGCTGTGGGATTTAACATTATTACCAGCATTGCTGTGAAGTGATATTGCTATATGATTGAAGTTTACGATGATTTGACATAAGGGGAGGCAGCTAAGCCTCGCTGAGCTTAGCTGGTCAGGGTCAGTGCAGTCAGTAGAAGAGCCTTGGGGAACAGAGCTGAGCTGGTCTGAGGACGTGACTCTGGACAGCAGCCGTACTTTCATACTTTCCATAGGTTAAAAGTCCCCAAGGTCTGGCTTTGGGCCTGGCTGACATCTGCTACACATGCCAATACCTGCTGTGAGGCTCCTCATGTATAACTGCTGTTAGTGCTGGTTATCTGGTTGAATTGAGCGGTAAACTGGTATCTACTTATCTTTGATAGTATTACTTATCTCTGTTCTATATACAGGCTCACATATGTTGTTATGCCCAAATTATGGAGTCCCCTACAAAACAACAAGGAGACAAGTCCCATATATAAAAGCAAAGAAGCTTTATTCAAGTTCGAACTTGGACTTTCCCTGTGTCCAATGCATTGGATGATCAGAGTCTCGAGCTCAGTTGGGGTGGGTTTATTTATTTATTTATTTTTATCACAGCAGAGGTCAGGGTGAGGGATTTTTAAGGTTCAGGACCCCTGATTGTCTGACATTTGTCTAGGGGTATCTTGATGAAAGGGGATGGATGTGTGCTGGGCTAAAGGACATCAGGCGATCCTATCTACAATGGTTGGAATGTCAGGAATTTCTTTTGGAACGTTAGGTACTTTCTCCTTAGATGGTCTGTTCCTGGGTGGTGCCTCAGTGACTCAGTTTGTGGAACCAGGTATTGCCTCACAGTAATCTGAAGCAGGCCTCTTTTGAGCTTGTCATGGCCGGGCCCTACAATAGTACACACATACGTCTTAAAAACACAGAGTTACACACTATAATGCCTTATAAAATCTTTTCAGGGTGTGTATTGTGCATATTCCTCTAAGCACTTCTACTGGAGAAAGAAGTTCTTTGAAGAACTCAATCATTGATTTCAGGAGATTCACCATTGAGAGACAGTGGTTATCTCATAGTTCTTTTGGAAAGTCCCCTCTTATTCCCAGAATGCCCTTTACAGCATTTCCCCCATCTATTCCAGAATCTAGTCCAAAATCTCACCGTGGTTTTTGTTCTGATGTGTTTTCATTTTCTTGAACCAGAAACATCTGCTCTACCCTTGTCCTTCATGTTACCTACACTTTTAAATGTCATAAAGTTATTTTCATAATATTTGATATATTAATTTACAGTTTCTAATGTGTATTGTTTAGTTTCATGTTGCTACAGTGAAATGCCCAACACAGGCTCTTTGTGAAGCAAAGAGAGGCATATTTTGGTTTATGGTTTTGTAGACTTAATCTGAGGTTGGACATAAAGACAGAATGTTTATACATCAAGTTAAAAAGCAGAGGGGGGGGAGGGAGAGAGCGCGTGCTGCAGGGTTCCTTATTCATCCTTAATTGTATATCCATATAACCTAAGACCCTCTGTTAGGCCCCACCTCCTAAAGGGCCACATTACTCAGCAACATCACCTCCTGAGGCCATGCCTTTGGCACATGGATCTCTGGGGAACATTACTTATATTTAAAGCAAATTGGTGATTATGTTCTTGTGTGTTTTGTATACTTGTCTCACAAGTGGTAGTTCCTGCCTTGTGTATCATCATGTCAGGGGACCACGATGTGAATCTGCGTTTACTTTTGACTACAACCCTGAATGTTTGCTTAGGGTAGTGTCTTCCAGCCGTTCTGTATGCTTTCTCCTTTTGTCAGCAACAAGCAGTCTATGGGGCGAGACTTTGTACTATGCTTTGGATGCTGTATGAGTGTATTCATCAAAGTTTCATATGCTAGAAGGCTGGACCTAGTGTGATGATGCTGAGGAGTGGAGAAGTCTTTAAGAGACAGGGCCTGGTGAGAAGCAATTAGTCATGGTCATGCTCAGAAGGCTTTGCTTTAGACCTCCTGCAGTGATTCACTCCACAAGAATAAGGAGTGAACTTGCCTCCTCCCCAGCACCTGGCTTCTTGTCTCATCATGTGATCTTCACTTTTAGCATACACTCTCCCCATGACGTCGCCTGTCATGCTATGGTGTAGCAGGAAGCCCTTTAGTCAGAAAGAAATTTCCAATCTTAGACTTTTGGCCTCCCAAATTGTCAGTTAAATAAGCCTCTTTCTGTAAAGTGCCCTGTCTGAGGTCCTTGTGATAGCAACACAAACCTGACATCCTGAAAATACACTCTCCAGTCACCTTCCTTAGCAACTTCGGCATCTTTGATGTTTCTGCCCTGAACACCATGTGGTGTACCTCCCAGACTTTCACGAAGTCCTCACGTCAAATTCTGCTTGCAGTAGTCTGTCAGACAAAACTTTCTGTCAAGAGCGGTGGTAGCTGGTCCAAGGCACCAAACTTGTGCACCCACTTTGCTTTGGATGAGTTTTGCCTTTTAAAGACCCAAGATTCCTCCAGCAAATGATAAGTTGTGATTTTAATCATAAATATCTACAGGCTTTAAATATGTCCACTCATGACTGGCGGGTATACAAAAAGAATAGTTTAAATTTAGAAATTTTATACATTCCAGTGTATTGATTGGAAACTGTGTATAACAGGGACAGTTGCTTGCTTGTGCCAGCATAGCTCAGCTCTTGAAGAGGATTCAGGAAAAGCTCCAGTTGACTTTGAAATGAAAGAGTCATATGGCTGACTCCATGAGACAGACCAAGACATCCACAAACCTCCCAGGCTGAGGAACAATCCAGCCTGTTATTGTATCTTTCTATGAGGTGTGATGGAGAAGTTGAACTTCTCATAGACTTCCTGTCTCCCTCCAGACCGCCTCCCCAACCTCTGCCATCTGTGATGTCTATAAGAACTAAAGGCACAAACAGTAAACCTAGGTCCACTCTGTGGCTGGGCTATCCTGATATTCCCTTATGGCGTCAGGACAGTGGAGAAGTGACTCCAAGCCCACTTAAGGCAGAATAGTTCCTAAAGTGTGTCTCATGAGCCACTGTCAAGTAGTTTTCACCTGTCAAGGGCAGACTGCAGGTGCTATTGGAAGCCAGTCCTGATCAGGGGTTTAACTCCTCTTTGGTGGGACTCAACTATCTACTCACCCAGGTGACTCTTAAGGCGACTGATGATAGATAGGGGCCACTGGTTAGAAGTCATAGCTATGAGCCAGAAGGATGACCAACTGTGTGAATTTCAACTTACACTTTTAGTTATCAAGTTTGGGGGATTCTGGGTCATATTTATTTTGATCCCTTGACATGGTGGACTTCAAGGTTCTGTCTGGAATACTGCCAAGATTTTAGGATAAGTTGGGAACTAAGATCTAGGAGAGAGAGCTAGTCTAATAGTCACTGAACAAGTTTGAAGGCCATTCCTTTTTTAAAACCCAAATGCCACATTGAACTTTTCAAATTTCAATTACAGCTTCCAAGTTTCAAGAACAGAAAAAATACCATAAAATACTCTCAGTGTGCATTATGGTTTCTTACATTTTCATTTTCACAAGGAAAGTGTCGACCTGCTGACTGCAGGGGTACCCCACCACTGGTTCATCATTGTCTTATTACTTATCTCCACTGAGAAGCTGACCTTTAAGGCAGGACTCCTTATTCCCAGGCCCTGGTTGCATGGATTCATGTTCCCTGGACTAAATAAGGCTCTAGAGCCTATGGGGATGTGCGGTTAAGTTATCTTTCTCAAGAAGGGGTTATTCCATACATGTGCAGGTCTTTCCAAAGTCAGCAGCCAGGTGCTGAGGAAATCTAATTCCCTATTACCCTGTGGCTGTGAGAAACAACGAGGAAACAATTTAAGGTAGAGAAGGGGACAAGTAAAGGAAGGGGACAAGTAAAGGCCAGAAGATGAGTCAGGGGAATCAACACTTTCGGTGTCACCTATTTCTCAAGTTGTGCTGCAGGTCCTGTTATGTACAATTCCACTTTTGATCTTTAAAGTCCCAAGGTTGGGGCGACATAGGTATGGAAACAAAAAGCCCTCCCCTCACACGGCTCTGACAGAAAAGGGAAGCAGATGAACTATGTTCTTCTTCTGGAAATGAGAAGTGGGCCAGGTCCAGACACAATGGCTTCTGGAGCACTAAGGGCCTAGGCAGGGAACTCAGAAGGTGAGAAACCATTGTGATACCAAGACTCCCAGGCATGGTGACTCAACAAGAGAGGGAGGTAGGGCCTAATGTTTGCTTTTTTAATCTTTAGCAGAGAGATGCCGGAGAAACACCCTTGCCCTTCCCTGTTCTATGCAAACATTCTCCAAAACTGTTTGTGAGACCTTTGGCTTCTATGTGCTTCTCTGGATGTTAACAACTCTAACCCCAAACAGCTTCAGAAGAGCTGCTGGTGGGGGTGGGGGTGGTAATGAAACAGGAGAGGCTCAAGCTCTGTGTTCCTGTGACTGACCAGGCATTCTGAAGAGACTCTCTGAAGAAACAATGGACCCCAGAGAAATGGGAATTTTCTCATGTCAGGACTTTGAAGATGGACCAGAGTTGGGGCTGGGGGTTGAAGGCTTGGGGGTAGAGAGTGGTGGTCAATGGATATCTTTATCCTTCTTCCCACTGTGGTCAAATTGAATAAATCTTCTTTTATGCTTTCCATTGTTTATTTGACTTCCAAGAATAAGAAGCAAATGCAGAAAACACATTTTTGACAAGATGTGTGGTGGGAATAAAGATTGTATCTGACAGTTTATTAAGTCAAAACAACCAAGCTGAGTCTGAAAACACTCTCCCTGGCTTATGGGAGAAGACTCCCAGCAAGTTGCTTTAAAGGCATTCTGAGTTTTCAACGTTTAGTCAGACCACGTCCTCATTAACTGGCCAGGATGAATGAAAGCTTTGTCCCTTTCTGAATCTTAATTTTTCCTCTGAGGAACAAGAGGGTAGAATAAAGGACATCACAGTCAACCAACTCTCTTGTACTTAAGAGGCAGGAGCAGAATCCCAGACTAATTGGCTTTGCTACTTGGCTAAATATAGAAGCAGCAATGCCTGTAATTATCATAAAGGGACTTCCCAGGGTTGCAGAAGCTGAACTATGGATTGGTCCAGGAATCTGTCAGAAATTGGCTGTATGTCTGGCTTTCTTACATAGTGGTATAGGACACAGGTTTTGTTTCTCTTCTGCTTCAAGTCCCACACTTGTTCTAGTTAGATTCTCATGTCCCTTGAGACTCTGTTCACCGCTGAGCCAGCATGGACAAGAGTCTGTTTCAGGAGAGGAAGGCTGGAGCTGTCAGGCCAGGGTGCTTACTGAGGAGAGGGAATTTCTGCACTGCTGTGCTGTCTCTGCTGAATTATCAGTCTCTATTCAGGGTCTTCCTTCTTCTCTAGGAACAGGGAGAGGGGCCAAATTTCCCTCTCCACCCTACTGGCAGAAGTCTAGCTCTCCCTTCCTCTTTTGGTTCTGGCCACACAGGGCTGAACCTGAGGCTGGACTGGTTCCTCACCCAGTACTTTTCCAGTAGACACATAATAACACTTTAATTATGTGTAATGTGATAATTTTATACATGTATATAATGTGTTGTGATCAGATCATTGCAACTGGAATTTTTCTCCTTAGTTATTATGTTAAATGTGACATATTTGGAGACTTAAAACTCTTCTACATCTTTTAAAATGTGATATATATATATAAAATCACATATGGATATAAACATATATGTTTAAATGCAGTCACCCTATTGTGCTGAAGAACATAAGACCATATTATTGGTAACCAACTATATTTGTACTCACTGTATAACCCATCATTTTTTTTTTTGTCTTTGTTTTTTTGAGACAGGGTTTCTCTGTAAAACAGCCATGGCTGTCCTGGAACTCGCTTTGTAGACCAGGCTGGTCTCGAACTCACGGAGAGATGCCTGCCTCTGCCTTCAGAGTGCTGGGGTTAAAGTTTGTGCCGCTATTATGGTAGCAAGTGCCGGCAAAAGCGGCAAGCATTCTATTTCTAACGATGGGTGTGCCCTTGTCTGTGAGGTTTGCAGGCTTCCTGGAGGGGACTGTAGATTTTGTTGTTTTCTAACTTGTCTTTTTAGTTAAAGGTCAATAAGAGCCTTTGGTTGGATTGAGTCCCGTGGACCAAACATGCAGTTCCTTGGTTGCACCTGGTACCCTTAAGTACACCTGGAACCTGTTTAGCTGTTCTATGGCACACAATGCAGTCCTACATGTCATAAGATAGCCCGATAGCATTGCACTGAAATTGGTCACTGCTGTCAACTCTGAAGAATGCAGTTATTTCCCATGTAGCAGTCCCGGTATCTTTTAGAAGTGTACTGTGGAAAACAGTTCAGAATAGCCCTGTGAATGTTTTGCTAGCGTGCCAGTGAAGCAACCTCAATCACACAGATCCTTAGCCAAGACTAATGGGTCAATCTAATCTCTGTACCAAGAGTTTTAGTTTTGGTCTTTACTTTTAGAGGTTTTTTTTTTTTTTTTTTCGAGACAGGGTTTCTCTGTGACTTTAGAGCCTGTCCTGGAACTAGCTCTTGTAGACTAGGCTGGTCTCGAACTCACAAAGATCCGCCTGCCTCTGCCTCCTGATTGCTGAGATTAAAGGCGTGCGCCACCACCACCACCCAGCACTTTTAGAGTTTTTTTAATCCCGTCTGAACTGTTTTCCTCTTTGACGCATCCTTCTTCTTCTCTTTTGTCTAGTGAAAGAAAAAGAACCGCCCTAGACAGGTCTTAAGCCTCTTGGTCATCCATGCGGATTCCATTAGCAGGCTATACCTGGCACACTGATGCTAAATTGATTCACTGAGATGCTTACTGTGATCAGACACTGACATTTTCAAATAGGTGCTTCAGGGGTGACTGGGGACTCGGGCAGTATGACTGGAAAGAGAGAAGTTGCACAGTGCATGCTCACTTTCCAATTCCTTAGGGTGGACTTCAGGATCACCATTGACTGGAACTTGAGTGAAAATGACAATTTTCTATGGAACCTACTCATGTGAAAATGAAGACATCATTACCCTATTAGTTACTGCCTTAGAAAATGTCAGACTGGCACAGAGAGAAAGCCACATGAAGTTGTTTGTACATATATAGACATGTCCTTATACCAGGACAGCTAGCCTGGGACTCCACTGGGGAGGGATGCAATTATCTCTTGGCCTTTTCCTCATGTCCTGTCTGCCTTTGTTTCTTGTAATCTGTCTCCATACCTGAACCCACATGAAAACATAAATGGAAAACTTAGCTGACATTGTCATCATCATCACATCATCATCATCATCATCATCATCATCATCATCATCATCATCATCATCATCGCGCAGCTGCGGAAATCCCAACGCAAGCTTGTTTTTCTGAGTGAAGGTGTGAGATTTCAAACTAGGTGCCCAGGCACATCATGTGAGCTCATGCTTTATAACTGGACCTAGGTGCAGGCAGACCTGCGGTGGGTGGTTAGGATCACAGGAATACAGCAAGCCGAGAAAGGTTACAACCTGCTGGATTTGGCCTTGAAGGATTGGAACTGTGAGAATCCGGGTGTTCTTTATACTTCTGCCCCCAGTAACTTTATGTCATTGTTGGAGTCTCAATGACTTATGGAAGTTGGGATCCCAGTAATAGGTGTGGGTGGAGCCAGGTGGTGAGAGTTTCCTGTTTACAATTTTGTGTTACCTTATGGCCTTTGTTACTTGCACACTGTTTGATTGGAAATGGAGCTCTGAATGATTCTCTGACTCCCAACTATAGCCTTCTAAATGTGGCAACAGTTCTACCCTCTCTCTTATCATTTCTCTGAATCTGCTTTCTTTCCCATTTTATTTCATTCTCTCAAATACAGGTTCTCCAAAGAAAGAATAAGAAAGATAAGACCAGCGATATTGCAGCAGTGGGAGATTACTGGGATCACTGCCACTGTGTGTGTGATTGTGTGTTTATGACCTTGGGACAAGTTTATAGTGTCTCCTGATAGGCTCAGATATGCTTGTGAAGAAAAAGAATGGATCAAAACCAGCTCCACATGGAAGGAAGTGATTCAAAACACATTCCTGTTTGGGGAACTAAGTATTGTTCTGCAGGTTGTATCTCTGAACTCAAGGTGGAGGCCCCAGGGAAGAAGTCAGTGAAGAATTGGGGTAATACAGTAGCACAGGACCTTGCCAGTCAAGTGTGTGCTGGACAAGGTTGTTAGTTGCTAGAATTTTCCTTAACTTTCTGCTCGTTGTAGCGTTCATAGTTATGCCTCTCAGATCTTGGAACATTGCAATGAGGCTCAGAGCTGTGTGGCCTCAGAGGCACTTGGGTTCCCTGTGCAGGTAGTTTTGTGAGCAGCCAGCTCCCCATCTGGAGTCATTAAAGGGCACTTCTATCATAAAGACAGACGCTGTGCACACTAGGCTGTGCATCTGGGCCCACCTTACCCTAGGACTCTTGTTAACCCCACCAGTTGAGAATAAAATTACTACTACAATTTAAAGGCCAATTTGAAGCAAGCTTTAGCTAAATACTGGCCAGGTGGATGGGCTCTGGCCAGGTTCATCTCTGGTTTTCCAGAAAATGGCCACGAGTCACACCTTGCAGAAGCTTAAAAAGGCAACCCAACAAGACCACTGTGTTTTCTGTCAGGTCCAATCAGGTAAGCATATGTCCTGAGATATTTCTTGCGTGCATACTTCCCACCTACATCCAAGTAGGTGCAGGCATACATACTGAAATGTTTCCTGCCCAGTTACCTCCCACCCACACATCATCATCTGGTGACTTTAGCTTGAACAAACTTGTTTAGGGATGTGAAAACAAGTGGCTTGTTATCCTCATAAACCATAGCCTCCAGCATTTCAGGAAGTATTTGTCCTTGGGCAAGAGGATTATAGCTTAGAGGCATTTTTTGTTTCATGGATCTTGGTAATTAAAAATTAAAATATAACTTGGGCTCTCACACTCTCCAGAGGAATGGTTCTATGACAGGAGGAACTTATTCCCCAGAGGGAAGCCCCTGTTGGTCCAGTACCTCAAGATGGACCTTCACCAGTGACTGTCTTGTGGATGGGACACCTTCATGCCATTCCAGCTCCAGATACCCTGGAATTAGCTTGGACTTCACCTGACTCTTTTACCCTCTGCCCTTCCCCTGTTCCCCTCACCCCGTGCCCACTTCTCCCAAGAGAACACCCTTTCAGTAACTCATTTGCCTACAATTCCTCTTTCTGACCCCCTTCTTGTATGTGTGATCTAAGACACTACCGCACACTGGTGGGCTATGGATTATACCCACATCCCCACACACTCAGTGAAGGGTAGCAGACACAAACGAATCTCCTGAAAATAAGCTATGGCCACACCCACCAACTACCAGGCCCATTGTCGGGGCTGGGGTGATGGCTCAGTGGTTAAAAACAGAAGACCTAGTTTCAGTTCCCACCGCACACATGGAGGCCCACAACCATCTACCATTCTAGTTACAGGAATCTGACATCTTCTCACTTCCCTGGGCAATAGGCTTGTACATAGTACACAGAAATAGATGTAGGAATCATGCTCACACACAAAAAGAAAACACAACCATACAAAATATTTTCACTAGGGTGCCAGGGGAAGGACTGTGCTGGCATTGACCTTTGGTCTCATTGCTAGTATGACACGGAATCCTAAAGAGAGCCTTTCAGGACCAATATCTTTCTCCTCAATGGGCCCTACTAGCCATGTTCTGTTATTTATTACAGGAAGCCATCAACATTCTGCTGCTGACAGATATGACTGCTTCTTCCACCGTGTGTGCCCTGGGGATTGAACTTAGGTTGTAAAGCTTGGAACCAAGAACCTTTATCCAGCCGGGCGGTGGTGGTGCACGCCTTTAATCCCAGCACTCGGGAGGCAGGCAGAGGCAGGCGGATCTCTGTGAGTTCGAGGCCAGCCTGGTCTACAAGAGCTAGTTCCAGGACAGGCTCCAAAGCCACAGAGAAACCCTGTCTCGAAAAAAAAAAAACAAAAAAAAAAAAGAACCTTTATCCACTGAGGCAGCTCAAGAGCCCTTGAATTATCTGAAGAGCACTGTAATATGACTTAACTATAGCTGTACATTCTGAGAAAAATGGTAGTAGGTGATTTTGTGTTGGGAGCATTAGAGTTTATATTACACAGACCAAGATAGATAGACTATGTCATGACTGGGATCTGTTAGTGATGCAACAGCTCATTGCCATTATAAAAATAACATGCAGCTAAATCAAGTACATGAGAGAATGTAGTATTCTGTACAGAACACACTACCAGGTGTATTCAACCTGTGACCTCTGGGCTGCCTGCATCCTATGATAACTGTGAATGCTGTCCAGTATATTAGTAGGTAGATGACAATGCATATCTCAGTGTCATCAAAAGGTTGGGCATTCTTGATGTTTAAAACTGCTGCTGGGCTAACATAACACATTGGGTCATAATAAACTTCATTTTCTGTAAATAAAAGTAGTGCAGTCTAACTCAGTAAAACATTCTAAATGTGTAAGTATTACGGCTTTTGCCACCACTACCAATTGTTATGTTTCATATGTCACTGTGCATGTCATATCTACGGTTTTCCAAGGTTGGAAGTGCACTGTGGTTACTCATAACTGCTTTGGCAATGCTGCTCCATGTAATGAAACACCATCCACCCTTCCCGGAGATGTGCCCCATGGGAAAGAGATGTCTGTTCCCTGGCAGACCATCCACCTAAATGCAACCTTATCATGGGTTCTGAAGAGAGCAGCAGACGAGACACCCTGACAGCTGCAGATCTGTGAGAAAATGTAAAACAACCAATCCTGTTACTTTAAACCATGAATTGTGGAGAGGTTTCATATACAGCAGTAGATAATTGACACACGCAGACTATTCTGAGCACTTTCAACAGAAAGAGCCAGGATTAGAAACTCCTCCATCCATAGACTGTGAGTCTGTAATTCCAGTGCCCAGCCTGGACCTTCATCCATCTTGTAAACTTTAAGAAACCTTGAGTTTCCAGGAATGGTCTCAAGTAGATAGTAGGGCCTAAACCAAAGTCTGGTAGCCATTTTTTGACTGTGCAGCTACAAGATTCCTGTGTTCTTGGAAAAACCACAAATGGAAACTTGTGGTCTTTGTCCTGGAATGTTCCTGTATCAGCTACCAAGGTCAGTGTCACCCCTCCCAAAAATCTCACTTTGCTACATGAATCTGACTAGTGAGTTTCTGTCAGCCGGTTAGCTGGGGTGTGTGTCTCTGTGTCCATCATGGCCAGCAGAGTAGCGATCTGCTGGAGGCAAGAAAGTCATTTGTTTCAGCACAACTAAGTAGCTGGTGTTGGTTCAATTTTCGGAAGTCTGATCCTGACTAGGTTATTTTAGTCATACTTAACATCTTCCTGGTGATAATTAACTCAATCCTAAATATGCATCGTAAAGCATATGTAAATCTCCTAGAGTAACAAAGTCAGCTAAATAAAGGTCAGCTGCGACAACATTGAAACTCTTGTTACGGCACATGTGACATGGTCCATGAAGATATATTCTATCGATTGACTGAGAAAAATAAGTTCATGATAAGTGTCTGGGGAGAATGTGATATGGTCTGGGCCACTCTGAGTGCAAAGGTCACCAGGCTATTCATCACATTGGCCCTCAGCCTTCTGGGTAGACGGCAGGTTATGCATCCCTTCTTTTGAAGGAATAATCCTGTTAACATTTCAGGTTCTCCTAGTGTTTGTCTGTGAGCACAAAGACCTCTGTGCCTTCTACATCTTATGAATTATGCTTCCCTGCACACTGTGTGCCTCATTGCATAGACAGAGTAGAAACATGGATAAGAACTTTTGAAGCATGTGTTCCTTTTTGTCCTTCAAAATTCTATGTTCCCAAAAAAGGAAGTCTGTCTGAAGCCACAGTTAAGAGTCCTTTTTTTTTCCCCTTTCTGACTTCAGATTGGCTGAAGAAGGCCATGTGGCCCTACCTAGAATAAGAGATGTGAGGAGCCTCACCACAGAGTGGGGGTTGGGAGTGGCCTGACACAGTGGGTGCTTACCAGAAGTTGTCAACCCAACAGACCCTGTGAGGAATGCGGCACAGAGGTAGAGCACTTCAAACACTGGGGCTCAAAATCTGGAGCTTTTAGAGATCGCTTCTGAGAAAAATTGGGTTTGCCCTAACATGCGGTCAAAGAGGTTTGGTTTTCTCTGTAATGGATGAAGGAAGGAACTATGGTGTAGAGTCAAGAGAGCTGAGGGCCAACTTGTCTATCCTTATTCATCAAGGTCAAACCACTCCTC
>JAQHUG010000010.1:17381-72031 GCA_028555095.1 Dicrostonyx torquatus
AATCATTTTTAAAAACTGCAAAGAAGCTGTGAACTTTACTCATGTTCCCGCTAACCAGTGGTAAAGATGCAGGGACCAGGGTTAGACACGTGGAGTCAGGTGCGCTACCTCTGCACCATGAGGTTCCAGCGGGTGCTCTGGTTCCCAGTCTGGAGGGGCTGTGATGTATCTGTGGGAGGGTGGAAGGCTGGGCAAAGAAGAGGTTAGAGGGTGTAAGGGGGCTGGGGCTGCTCACGTGGTGGCTGGGTCAGGAAGTAGAGAGAATTGGATTAAATCTAGATCCAGGCTGTGCCCAACCCACCTCAGGGGACCCAGGTCATCCAGCCAAGCCCCAGCTCTTAAAGACATCCCCAAACAGTGCCACCAGCTGGGGACCACATGCTGTGTGGTCTGTGGGGGAGGAGGTATTTTACATTTAAACAAAACCATAGGTCAAGATTTTCTAAAAGAGATTCAAATAGGGCATTTAAAAAAAGAATTAATAAAAAACCCTAATATATGCATGCATTGAAATATTACTCCTGATCTTATAAATGTGTATATTATTATGAATCAATTAAAAACAAAATAAATTTACATAAGTAATTTCCTATTTAAAAGAAAAGACTCCACGCCTCTTTTAATGCTTTCAGTGCTGCCGCTCAGATCATGTGATTTATGGGGACAAAGTAGGGGCTGACTAATACTGAGATAAAATAATCAAGCAAGTCTTAGCAGGACTTCTATTTTTTTGCTTTTTTTGCAAGAACAAGGTTACAGAGGAGCAATTCGAGGTAAAGGAAACCCAAAATCTACAAGCGAAGGGGGAAACCCAGAGGACCCCAATCAAACCAAAAGATAAAGAAATCAGCCAAGCAGACAAACCTATGAAACAAGCATTGGAGAGGCGGGACTAGGAGCCTGGACTTGAGGCCAATGGGATCATGGGTACTGTGGTTGGGCTCAAACTGGAGAGCATTCTCCTGATGGATATATCCCGAGGCGCTGAGGATGATGAGGTGTGTGGCCTAAAGCCATCTTTAGATGGTTTCACGAAAAACAAGTATTTGTTGCAGTGTAGCTCAGAGTGAGAGGGCTTGTCTCGCATGGGCACAATCATAGGGGACTTCACTTCCCATCACCACAAACACAAATGTTTATGGAGTGGAATCAAACCAGCATGGCAACATATTCAAATGGCCTGCTAGGACATGGGAGGATGGCAGCAAGGAGCTCAGGGCAGCCTTCCAGGAGCAGGCCACTCTCAGGGGTCTGCTCCACACCTGGGACCATGGGTAAGTTCCTCCTTCCATGCTGTGCTGACCTTGGCAGTCTGAACTCTGCTCTTCCATAGGAATACAGACAATGGCTGACACACATCCAACAGTTATGGCCCTCGAGCAGCCTCTGGCCCTGCCTATCCCCGCTTTGCCACCTGCACAAGGACCTCATGAGCTCCCTCCTTGAGTGCACCTATTCTTAGTACTGACAGCTGCTGAAGGTGCACCCCCTGAACTTGAATTTTTTTGAATTTGAACAGTTTAGACCTGAACTTGAATTTTTTTGTTTTGGAACTTTTTGTCGGGCATGAGGTGATGATGTGTTTCTCAGTGAGCCCCTTGAAAGTGCACATGGCTCAAGGGCATTTAGTATGTTCGCTGTGTGTAGCCACCAGCTCTCTGATTGTATAACTTTTTTCTTAGTGACAAAAGGCCCAACATGAACGACTCAAGTAAAAGAAGAAGAATTTACTCGAGTTTTTGTGGTTTCCACTCACAGGCCTTGTCCTGTTGATCTGGACCCATGGCAAGGCTGCATGTCACAGTGGCAGGAGAATGTGGCAGAGGCAGCTCATCTCCTGGTAGACAGGAAGCAGAGAGAGAAACCGAGGATGCTCTGGACAAGATAGTCTGAGGGCCTACCTTCAGGGATCTGTGCCCTCCTACTGGATCAAAGGCCCTAGGGTTTCCAGAACCTCTCAAATAACATCACCACCTGGGACAAAACCCTTCAGATCAGAGCCCATGAGGGACAGTTAATACTGAACCCCAGGACTTGACCTCCCTGGCTCCTCTGTTTCTCTAGCCAGTCCTCTGTGAGTTTCTCCTGGCTGCCCTTGCTTTAAACTTTTTGTTGCCCAGTAGGGTCTTCGGCCAGAGAGAAGCAGTGTACAAAGGCTCAACTCCCTAATCCCTCTGGCATACCTGGGCCCAGGCGGTGGGCTGCAGGTGGGCGGGCCCAGGTGGTGGGCTGCTGGTGGGCCCAGGCAGTGGGCTGCAGGTGGGCGGGCCCAGGTGGTGGGCTGCAGGTGGGCGAGCCCAGGCAGTCGGCTGCAGGTGGACCCAGGTGGTGGGTTGCAGAGATATGCTCTGTTCTGAAAACTTACCACCAACTTCCCTGAACTGTTCTGGAGAAGATGTGGGTGACACCATAGTGCCAAGTGTCCCACAGATGATTCAGACAAGACCCAGAGGAGTGGTGATAGGATAATTCCTGAGGGGGTGGTGCGTGCGTGTGTGTGTGTGTGTGTGTGTGTGTGTGTGTGTGTGTGTGTGTGTGTGTGTAGAGAGAGAGAGAGTCATTGTTTTCATGGAGAAATCATGTCATGTCTGCCAGTGTTAAGTGCTATGCACATGTCCCTCCATTCCGTCCTCTGGATGGTCCTAGGAGGTCTGGCCACCACTGGGCCCACATCACCAAGAGGAGTTGGAACATCACTCAGGTCAGGTTGGGTGTCCTGGGCACAGTCGACTGATTCCTAGCAGAGCTGGGATTTAAAACTCCTGGGGTCTAAGCCCAAGGCCTGTGCTCTCCATGGTGGAGACTCTATATCCATTCACACAGTGGATGTGAGAAGCAGACATTCCTTCTGGAGCACAGCAGGTGCTCCAAGAAGAGGGTGTGGAAAGGATGGAGAAAATGGAACCATCTTGGGGGGGGGGAGAGAAGCCCACAACCCAGGAGCATAATGGTTCTCTGGCAGAGTCCAGAGAAGGAAGCTGAATTCTCTAGAAACCATCCTGCGTCAGAGAGAAACAGGTGCTGAAGCCTCCCCAGACCTTAGCCGAGGACCAGGAAGTCATGGTCTGCTAGTTGTGAGAGTCTCTGGGGGCCTGGGTGGGACTTCTATCTGCTCAACAATAGATACAGCCTCGGAAGGGTAAGGTTTCTAGATGCCCCACGGGGGCTCCAGTGCATCGGGCTTGAACCACTCGCTTCCTCAGTGGGTCAGAGTCAGACAGAGCCAAATCAGCTAGGCCTCTTTCAAACCAGTTCCTGTCAGCCCCTGGTCACTTCCTTGGCCCTGCATCTGCTCCGACTTGTGACTGGTGTCTGTTTTGATTGTGTCTGTGACTCTGGAGGGGGACTGTCTTCCTGGAGTTGGGCACTGGTGTGACTGCAGGTGGTGAGAGGGCTTTAAGTGGGGGAAGACTGGGGGAACTCCCTAAGAGAGAAGTCTGATTTGGGATTAAGCCCCCCATCTTCTGTTTCTGGAGGTGGGGAGGCAAGGGGAGGAGCTGTCCTCCTTTGGTATACTTCTAAGCAGAAAGGTGGGTTCCCATGACACATTTCACAGGGATCAAGTAGTTGTTCAGGACCCAAGGTTTGAAAGTCTAAGGACGGGGAGAACCCTTACCAGGGTGACACACACAGAAGCCAAAGCAGAAGGTTTTCTGTTAGACTATGAGACCCCAGGCCTGCAGCCTGAGGGGAGGTACATGCCCAAGGAGCATGTCTTATCTCTAGCCCTTCCTTTGCTGGTCCTGAATTGTGGTGGTGGGCCTATAAAGTGTTTACTCTACCTGGAGGTTTCCTGGAACCCTCAGCTGACCAGAGCCTGCCTTTATCCCATCCATCCATCCATCCATCCACCCACATACATTCCTACCCATCAATTCATCCCTCTGTCCAACCATCCACCTACCTATCAATCCATGAATTTAGGTGTGCATTCATCCAACTATCTACTCATCCACTTACCCATGCATGAAGACATGCATGAATCCATCCGTCCGTCCATCCATCCATCCATCCATCCATCCATCCATCCATCCATCCATTCATTCATCTATTCATCCATCTATCTATCCATCAACCCACTCACCTCGTCCCTCCAGACATGCATATATCCAATTATGTATGTATGTATGTATGTATGTATGTATGTATGTATGTATCTATCTACAACCCATCACACACTGGATCATGTATCAAACCATCCATCCGTCCATCCATCGACCCACCCATCCACTCACGCATCTAACCAACTATATGTCCCACCATCTACCTATCCACCCAGCCATCCTAGGAGGTAGGTAGGCATGCATGCGTCCATCTATCTGTTGATCCACTCATCCTCTTGAGAAAATATGTGACATAACTTACAGGAGGCGAGTTGTAGTCTAGCTCATGGTTTCTGGGATTTCAGGTTCTAGTTGCTTGGTCCCATCACTGTGGGTTTGTGATAAGGCAAAGCATCATGGTGGAGAGAAATAATAAAGTCAAATAGCTTACCCCATGGCAGTCAGGAAGCAAGCAGAGAGAGAGAGAGAGAGAGAGAGAGACAAAGGGAGGGCTAGCGAGAATGCCTCCCCCCTAGTGACCTACCTCCTTCCATAAAGCCGTACCCTATGAAGATTCCACTACTCCAAAAGACAAAACCTGCAGCATAGGAACCTTGTGACTTCACTTCATGGTAAAAATATTAACTTCATCCATCGACTCGCACAGAATGTCTGTGGCAATAAAATAAATTAAGATGTTGCTCCTCTCCTTAGAACCTAGGTGGAAAGCAGAAGGCAGAACACCTGGTTTCGGTGGAGATGTGGGCAAGGCAGATGGCTGCACGGTCAGCCTGGTCAAGAAGCTGGAGGCGAGTCTTGCTGTGAGTGCCCAGGAGTCTGCTCAGAAGAGACAGACACACAGACATGGTTTGAACGGGGTCTCTGAGGGAGAACCAGGCAGAAAGTAAAGGTACAGTTGTTCTGAGTGAGGCATCGGCCTGTGTGAAGGCACTGAGCCACTACAGCTGGGGCACCTAGAGGGATGGCCCTGCCAGGGGAGCATGAAGAAGGATGCTACTGAGGGACCAGATGGCACCTGGACAAGACAGGCTTCCACTGTGTACTATCTAGAGTCCCTGAGTGTCCATGAGTGTGTCTGCCTTATGAACCACTCATCCTAGGCCCTGCCAGACTACCTCTCCCAGCCAGCCACCTGGGTGCTGCCTTCCTTCCCTGCCATTTTGACCAGGGTCATGCAGTATTGATAACAAGGAATAGAGTGTAGGGATAGCTGCTGGGACCTGCCTGACCCTCGTGGGCAGAGGCCTGTCTTGTGTGAAATCCCTGAGCAGACTTGGCTTGCCCAGAACAGTTTGGGCCTGGCTCATCTCTGCTCTCCTCACAGCCTCACCCCTGACACGAGCAAATGACTCCTTCCAAGCGCACTCATTGTCTCTGCTCCAAAGCCAAGGAGGAAGCCTCCATTTTGGTTCCCTTGCCAGGAAAGGAGTGGGTTTTCTCCCCTCCTTGAGTCTGCCCTGGTGAGCCCTCGTTGTCCCTGCTGCCCAGCTTCTTGGCATTGAGCCCAGCATCTTGTTATCACAGGCTTTTGTGCTGTCACCTTTTATTACGAAACCTTCTGAAATTCTCCGAATGGCCTCGCCGGTTATCGTGCTCAACCACAGCGTGCTTGCAGGAGCCTCGGGCTGGAACCACAAAGCAGCCACAGCGCATCGGGGACTTCTGCTCTGTGCTCCGGAGGGCCCCTCCTCTCTCCTCCCCGCCAGGCAAGCTTTGCCAAGCTTCCTTCTGTCTTCTCCCCTCCCCCTCTTCTTCCTCCTCTTCCTCCTATCTTTTCCCCTTTACCTCCCCTTCCTCCATCTCTTTCTCTCTCTCTTCCTCTTATCCTTCTCCCTCTTCCCCCTCCTCTTTACTCTTCCGCCTCCACTTTTCCTCCTCCTCCTTGAATGTAGATAGTGAAGGATGCAAAGCAAGTCCCTCTTGCTGGGGGTGGGTCTGCAGAAGGTCTGTGGGGCTTGTGGGGGTTGTGGGGGTGTAGGGGTTCTGAGAGAGCAGAAAGCTATGGGGAAGGTAAGGATGAGGAAGCCATGTGGCTAGTCTCATGTACCTCAAAGCCTTGCAGCAGGCAGGTCCCAGCCTCAGTGCCAGGGTCTCTCAGAGGACAGGAGGTGGGTACTAGATACATACGTGTGCCCAGAGGGCCAGAGACTCAGGAGTGAACAATTAGGTAGTCTAGGTTACCTGACTGCCCCACCCCCAATTCTCTGTGGTTATGGGCTTCTGGATAGTAACTGCTCACTGGGAACATTTATACAGCAAAATGGAGAGTAGGGGTTGGCATCTTAGTCTGTGTTGGGCCTAGGAGAAAGTGAAGGTGTCAGCATGGAGTCATTCTTCTCTTTGGGGTATGGCCAGGGACACTGACTCACATAGCAGGCCAGTTCCGGGGGCCGGGGGTCCATTTGGGAAAGGTTGGGGCTGGCATCCCTGGGTACAGGAAGGGGAAAGGTTTTTAAGACGTGCTCTGCTCCCCTTCCCACTGTGAACCCATCCCAGAGCTGCTAGGTTCTTAACCCCTTGTAGCAGCCACTCAGTAGCCAAGCCTGGCTCCTTTCCAGGAGGGAGGGCAATCTCCCATCATCCTCCAGGAGCAGGCCAGCAGCTGGAGAGTGAACTTCTACATGAGTCTTTCTGTCTATGAAGAGACTGGATTTTGTTGCTTTACATTGTTATATTTTATTTTGTTTTCAGATAGGCAGGGTCTCACACTGTACCCCAGACTGGTCTGGAATGCTATGTGTGGCCCAGGCGGATGTGACACATACAGCTATCCACCTGTCTCAGCATCCTGACTGCTGAGCTTGCAGGTGTGAACCGCCACACCAGGCTGACAGAATGAGTATTCCAAGAGAAATGGATACACGTAGTGGTCTGTCTGCCAATCACACGGTTGAGCTCAGAGCCATGTGGGGCTCCCCAGTTGACAAATCAGTCTCATACAATGTCACCAGTCCACAGAGGAGGTATTCACCCCCTCCTTTTCAGCCGAGGAAGCCGTGGTGACTTGCTCACAGCCACAAGGGAAGGAAGGTAGGGACTAGATATCATACCCCATAGCCTCACCAAGAACTAGGCCTATAAGCTCTCAGGCTGAGAGAAGGAAAAGGGTTAAGATGACTGAGGGCAGGGATCACGGCATAAAAGCTAGGATGAGGACTTTGGAAACCAGTAAGGGTGGGTACTTGTCCTTACTGTCACTTGTCCTCTGATCAAAACACATGTGCAGCTTTAGGGCACACAGAAAGATGCATAGGAGCTGACAGGTAGCCCAGTCCATCTGTTCTTCAGGTGAAGTGTGTGTGTGTGTGTGTGTGTGTGCATGTGCATGTACGTGTGTGTATGTTCACATACTTTATTTGTGTGCACATATTCATGTTTGGCCATGCACATAGAGGCCAGAGGACAATGTCTAGTATCATTCCTCAAGGGTCACCCACCCTGGGTTTTGTTGTTGTTTTGTTTTAATGCAGGGTCTTCTCTCACTGACATTTTACTGACCAATTAGGCTAGACCAGCTGGCCAGCGAACCCTAGGGATCCTCCTGTCTTCCCCTCTCCAGTGCCTGGATTACAAGTGCTCATTACTATACCCAGTTTTTGTTATTTGAAGGTTCTGGGGATCAAACTCATCCTCACTGCACAGCCAGCACTTATTACCTGAGCTCGTCCCTCAGTCTCTGAAAATTCTGACGCATTGTTAAAACTGTTGCTGAGAAAACATGATGTCTCAAATCCCAGCTTCAACATGAATTTGGGTACACATGGCATTTGGGAGCACCCCACTTCTGCTAATAATGAGTTTACAAATGATCTCCGAGATGGAAGGCATTGTTCCATAACGGCCACACAGTAAATATAAATGGTGTGCCAGACAAATGACTCAGTGACACCTGAATCAAGGCAGTGACCAACTGTGTGTCACAAAGGGAGCAGCAGCCATAAATGTTCACAGTGATGTAAAATACCAGACTGCTTTCCACATCCTATAAAATGGACATAAATATTTACTTCAAACTATAATTACTAAGAGGGGCCCTGGATTGTCATAAAAACTAAAGATTGATGATAAACCAACCACCTCTGTAGCATTGTAAATTCTGCCTGAGGTTACACACAGCCTTTAATAAGCACTAATGAAGATTGTTTACAACATGTTTCTTTAAAAAAGATTTGTTTATTTTTATTTTATGTGTATGTCTTGTCTGCATGTATGTCTGTGCACCCATGTGTGCAGTATTCTCGGAGGCCGGAAGAGGGCATTGAATCCCTGAGACCTGGAGTTAAGGATGGTTGTTAGCTGCCATGTGGGTTCTGGGAATGGAACCTGGGTCCTTTGCAAGAGCAGCCAGTGTCCTCTGAACTGCTGAGGCCTCTCTCTGGCCCTTAAGATACTTTTTTTTTTTTTTTAAAGATAGTGTTACAATTTTCTTTTTTTCAAAGGTAATTAGGGAGGCTAATACCTGAGAATAAATAAGAAATAAAATATCTCAATTCCATATTTATCTAGTTTATCATCTATCTATTTGTGTGTATGTATGCACATACCTGTTTATGTGTGTGTGGACATGTACATGTGTATAGAGTTCAGAGGTCAATCTTCCTCATTTGCTCTTTACCTTACTTTGACCAGTAAGGTAAAGAGATCTATCCATCTCTAACCCCCAGACTCTAGATGAACGGTACTGTACCCCACTTTTACCTGGGATCTGCGGAACTGAACTCAAGTCCTTATGCTTGTGTGGTGCTGTGGTTTGAATGTGAAATGTCCCCATACATTTGTGTGTTGTAGAATATTATTTTTAAATGTGCTACATTTGTTTATGTTGTGGAATATTTGTTTAATGATGCAAAGATGTGTTGCAGTCCTTTAATTCTGAAGTTGTGTTACTTTGCCTGTATAAAACACCTGATTTGTCTAACTGAGGAGCCAAGAGCAATGCAGGAGAAAGGATAGGTGGGGCTGGCAGTCAGAGAGAATAAATGAGAAGAGTAATCTGGGAAGAAAAAGATTGGGGAATGAGAAAAGGAGGAGAGGAGTACACAAAGGGCCAACCACCCAGCCACCCAGCCAGCCATGGAGTAAGAGTGAAAATAAGATTACAGAAAAAGCCCAGAGGCAAAAGGTAGACAGGATAATTGAAGTTGAGAAAAGCTGGCTAGAAACAAGCCAAGCTAAGGCTGGGCATTTATAAGTAATAAGTCTCCATGTGTATTTATTTGAGAGCTGGGTGGTGGGCTGCCCAAAAGAGCACAAAAAGTAAAACAATCAACAACCTCTGTGTGTTTGAGTACTTGGTCCTATTAAGAAGGTCGTGGAACCCTTAGGAGGTGGAGCCTTGTGGAGGAAGTGAGTCACTGGGGGTAGTCCTTGAAGCATTCAATCCTGGCCCCGCTCCCTGTTCATTTTCTGTTTCCTGAATTAAGGTGCAATGTAACAGCAGCCTCCCACTCCCACTGCCATGACTTCCTTGGCATGATGAGCTATATTGCTCTGGAGCTATAATGCAAAATGAGCCCTTGCCCCCTGGCATTGCATTTGTCAAGATACTTTACCATAGCAACAAAAAAGAAACCAAGACCTGTGGTGTTGACTAAGGTTTCTGTCCTGCCCAGTTCCTGCAGTCGTTATATCCCAAAGAAATCACACAGAGATCTACATTAGTTATAACTGTTGGCCCATTAGCTCAGGCTTCTTATTAACTCTTATAACATTTATTAGCCAATTATTCTTGTCGATGTTAGCCACGCAGCTTGGCACCTTTTTTTGGTGAGGCAGTCACATCTTGCTTGCTCTGTGTCTGAATCGCGACTGTGGAAAAAACTTTCCTCTTCCCAGAATTCTCATTGCCCTGCCTCTACTTCCTGCCTGATCACCCCACCTATACTTCCTGTCTGGCTACTGGCCAATCAGCATTTATTTAAAATATAAGTGACAGGGTACAGACCATTGTCCCACAGCACTGTGGCAAGCACTTTACCAACTGAGCCATTACCCAGGCTCCCCTTCCTTTCAGATACTCTCACGGTGACTAGGTGCTGCTGCTAGAGGGGACACGAGAGTTTGCCAGCAGCAATGACTGGAACCATGAAAACCCATGCCAAGCAGAGACCACTGTCAGTGTCTCCTCGCTCCTCAGTCACTGTGGTGGGGACCATGACACCTTCACTCTTCAGGCAGTCAGTGGGTACCCAATGCAGAAATCTGGTCAAAATGCCCTTATGGAATCAAGTGTACAATTGGCTCACTCTGCAGCCAACAAGCACCCAAACTCCCTCTTTTCTAATCACACGAGAGCAGGGGATGAACAGCAAAAGGCAGAGACCATAGGTGTTGGTGGGAATTAATTGCAACAGAAGTAAAAATGCTCAGAAAAAGGCCCTGCTGGTTCTGACCTTTTGATAGACAGGAAGTCAAGGATAGGACTGAGGCCTGTGCTCAGATCCTGGCTTGGGCACCAGCCTGAGGCCAGTTCCTGCTCACTGCTGAACTTGGGTCCTTCTTCTTTTGTTCTTGGTGGTCAATCACCTCATCTTTGTCCTGCCCCAGTTTGGGTTGTGAAATCCTGGGTCATAGGAAAGGGAACATGTGTCTTTTAAGAGGTATTTTCTTTCTTTCTTTTTTTAAACAGGGTTCTTCGACGCAAAAGTCCTGGCTGTCCTGGAACTTGCTTTGTAGACCTACCTGCCTCTGCCTCCCAAGTCCTGGGATTAGAGGCATGTGCCACCACCTCCTGGTCACTTCTTTTTGTTTTGAGACCAGGTTTCGAGGAATGCAGGCTGGCCCCAAATTCATCATGTAGCCAAGGATGACCTTGAACTTTTGGTGCCCCTGCCTCCATCTCCCAAGTGCCACCATGCTCAGTTTCTACGATTCTTGGGACCCAACACTAGGCAGATACTCTACCAACTGAGCTGCACTCTTAGTCCTGAGAGGCCACTCCTGTGCCAGGGGCCCTACAGCCTGCTTTTGGTGCCCACAGAACTCTGTAAGTTGAGTGTCTCCAGTCTGTGTAGCGGATGATCAGGTTGGACTTGTCAGTGGGGACTGTGACTCAGGGGTCGCTGCTGGAATCCTGACTCTTCTGTCACTGAAATAGAGGGTTACAGACTGGACTCCATGAACTACAATCTACTCTACATGGGATCACGAGTTTATAACAACCGGCAAGAAAAGCACACTAGGGCTGGCATGGCACACTGCTAGCTGAAAAACACTAGCAAATGTCGCTGTTTACAGGGAAGGCTGGCTTACAGAAAATAGTATGTAGTTTCCTTCAAAAATTATAAACAGAACTTATATACAAATGAGTAATCCCACTTCTGAATAGCCAAATGAAATGAGAGAAATTCCTGAATTCAGTGTGGCTTACACAACCTTGATAGCCATCAGCAAAGGAAGAGAGAGAGAAAGAAAAAAAATATCTCTCTCTCTCTCTCTCTCTCTCACACACACACACACACACACACACACACACACACACACACGACAGGGGGACCTGGAGGGCTGTAAAAATAAGCCAGGTACAGACAAAGAGCCACATGATTCTACCTTTCTGTGGGGTCTAAAGTCAAACTCTTAGGGACAGAATGGTTACCAGGGACCTGTCGAGAGGGAGATGGAGAGGTGGCCAAAGGATGCAGATTTTCAGTTACATGCTAAGTTCTGAAAGCTTAATGGGTGGCATAAGGACTATTGTTGATTATGTAGATTTTAAATTTGTTATGAGAGGTGATGATGGGCTGGAAAAATTAGCCTGATTATGGCCTTCACATCACTGTGCAGATATGTTTGTACCTTAAATATACACAAGTTTTGTCAATTATACCTCAACCAAGCCGGGAAAATAATTTTAAAATAGTAAACCAGGTGGAAGTTATCCAACATATTAAATGCCAAGGGAATTCACCAGTTTAGTTCATTTTATTTTATATGGATTTCAGTTCTATACTTGCTTTTGAAGAAGAAGAAAACAAGGAGAAGAGGAGAAAGTGTGTTGCTGAGACGAGTCTCAATTCAGCTGGACCCTCTGCTCCACCAGAGGACTGAATCGTAAGAAGCCAGCCTTCATCTCTACTCCTGATTAGGAAGCCGTGTGATCTGGGACACATCATTTTCCTTTGGGGTTCGGTTTACCTTGCTTTAAAGTGGGACCGCTACTTTGCAAGGTTGTTAGGGCCTGAGTGAGAAAGGCGCGGAGACATGCTAAGTGAGTTTGGGGGAAGCTGGTATCTTAATTAAGTCTGGGTTATCATGTGTCCAAGAGCATTGGGGAGTTAGAGTTTGGAATGTGATTTGAAAACCCAGGAAAGTTAAGTATGGACATCCATGACACAGAAACTAGACAGTAGGAAGGGAGCTGGCAAGCATCGACATCTACCCCTGGCCTTCCCAGGATGCAGTTCAGGCATCTAGCCTTGGACCAGAGCAGTCAGGTCTATTTGCATTCATCTGCCCCCTTGTTGGATGGAGAAAAAGGCTTTCCCTCATCTCCCCAGAGACTGGAGGCTGGACAGCAGTCTTGTGTGATGTCCCATGGACCTTCCTCTACTCTCCTCAGGCCAGGTCTGGCTCTTGTGAGACCACCCGCTCTCCCAGAGTGTGAACAGGGGCTCTTCAAGGCAGATGAGAGAAAGTGTTTTCTCTCTGCCTTGGACAATGGGCTGTTTCCAAGCTCCCAGCTGTGTACTTCCAACTCTCAAACTTGTCCATCTCAAAGCTCCAGTGGGCCCCAGGGCCTGGAGTGGAGGAAGGCTTCCATCAATTCTTCCCCCTCTTTCCAGGTACCAAGCCCGCATACCATTAGCTCAGCAGTCCCCAAACACCTGTGACATCTGTGCGACCACGAGCCAGCCTTACTAACCTGTTTCAAAGCACAGACTGACACTCAGAGGAAACAGCCGAGGATCCTCAACCAGGAAGTGGTTACCTTGGAGAACAGTCACAGGGGGAGGAAGAAAAACAAGGAAGAGAATGCCAGCAGGTGCTGGGGCTCGGGCTGCTCTGGCAATGCCAGCTGATGCTCTGGGCCTGCTTTCCAAGCTCACCAGATGAGTCCACTACAGTCTGAACCGAGTCACACCAGCCTTTGAAAGGCAGGAACTCTCCTTCACACAAACACAGGCTTGCCAAAGCCCTGAAGTTCGTTCACGGTAGCGGTCCCTGAGGGTGGCTCTGAGTTCTCAGTGACAAAAGCAGTGGATACTGGGTCTGCGCAAGAGTTCTCTCCTTCCCCTCCTTGCCAGCCATCCTGCCTTACTATTTTTGAGATTTTTCAGTACGAAGTGCCCAAGACAGCACACACACTGTCTTCCTTTTCTTCTCTGCCCTTGGCATCTCCCAGTCCTGAAACCACGTGTTTTACCAGTCAGTTTAGCATAAGAAATTAAATTAATTTTCATGCCCCAAACTCGAGATGTAAATGCCTTTATTAATAATTTAAGGCACATTTATTTATGCCGTTTGATATTTCTCAGGTTTAGGGAAGCAATTAAGTTTTGTTCAAGTTGCTGATCAGACAGTCTCCAAGTGCTGGTCTTGTCCCTTCTGCCCTCCAGAGCTGCAGCAGGGACAGAGCCTGGTGGCAGCTGCTGTCCTCACCTCCAAGGGCCTCCTGCTTCCTGGAGCTCCTTTATTAGGATGGAAGAGGAGGGTACATCCTTCTGTCAGGGGGCATTCCAAGAGAGACCTCTTTGAGGCTTAGAATGGCCCTGGCTTATGAAGCTAGAAGACCTACAGAGGTTCTGGCCACAGAAGCTTCCCCCCTTCAGCCAGTACCTTCTGTTACAGGGTCATGCATGTAAGTTTAGGAGTCAAGAGGCTGAGGCAGGAGGATGGAGAGTTTGATGCCACCTAGGGCTATAAAGTATGGCCCATTTAAAAAAATAAAATAAAATTGAGCTAGAGATGTAATTCCGTGGGCACAAAGCCCTAGGTCCCATCACCAGCACCACATAAACCAGGTGTGGAATGGACCTTTAATCCCCAGTACTTGAAGGTAAAGAAAGGAAGATCAGAAGTGTATGGTGCTCTCTGGCTACATAGCAGTAAGAGGTGAGCCTGGGCACCATAAAACTGTTAGGAATTAAATAAGTAAACAAATACATATTTCTTAAGAGAGCGGGAGAAAGCTGCCTTCAGCTAGTTGCTCTGTCGCTACTTTTACTAGTAAGGGCTTAGTTAGCTACCAGAGTCTGAGAGAATGGACCCCACAGCCTACCAGCTTAGCCGGAAGTGTTGCTCACCTCTCTTTCTTTGTCTGACCAATGAGGAAGTGCAATGGTGCTTCCAGGGGCCCTTGGAGTAGGGAAATCTGTCATCCAAAAGCACTTAGCTCTCCAGCCTACCCCTCCTCCTGAGGCCTTGCTGGCCTTCCCTCAGGCCTGTTCAGGCTCTGCCTGCCCATTGGGCCCCTCCTCATTGTCTTGTCTCACCTCTGCCCCAGCCCTGTGCGCAGTGAAAGCTGTCAGCATGCGTGCCAGGCCTCTCACAGAAGCTGCTCCTTGTTATCATGACCCTCTGGGCCTTTGACTAAGCTGTCCAACCTCTCAGAGTTCTAGGTGCTTCCTGTTCCTCTCCCCCTGGAAAAGCCCTGAGGGGAGGGTCAGACACAGGGCTGGGTAGGAGGAAGCCCAAAGGAAGGCTAACCTGTTCTAATTTGCTGGTGTGGAATGGTCCAGAAAGCAATTTCTTAGTGGAGTTGGAACCACATTGAGGGAAAGAGACTGAGGCCTTTTACATGTGAGAGACAGTAAGCAAGTTAGAGGGAGGACACAGAGAAGGGACCAAGGGTGGAGAAGCAGAGTCTTCAGGGCCATCTTGGGGCTGAGTCTCTATGGTGCCTATGCCCCAGGGAAGGCTGGCCTGGAGTCTGAACACCAAACTGAGAACCTCCCATGTCTGGGAGTCCTACCAGGCTACCTCAAAACCTAATAAATGGAATCTGATGTCCCTGCAAGATGCTTTAGCAGGTGAGGCCACTCTGGGGTCCATGGGCTACACGTGGACTAGAGTAGCTATGGAAACAGGTCAACACAGAGCCCTAAACTTACTTAAAGTGTTCAGTTTATTTCTTTTTTTAGGTAGCTTGAATGTGGGGTTCTTAAGAGTGTGAACTTTGTAGAGGACAAAGTCACTGTGATGTAAAGAAATTGGACACACCTGGGAGACACCTGTGAGCCAGGGACACCAGGGTCCAGTCCACACCAGCATGGCCGGGAGCGGTGGAGTCATCAGTATGTGTGCACACTGGAGGACTGAGGAAGTGGTGGCCGATTCCTGCTTTTTGTCTCAGCTGGCCCAGGCCACTGTAGGAAAACCCATTAGTGGGACAGCTAACGGAACAAACATTCATTTCTCAGGGTTCCGGATGCATTTCATCCCAGCTAAGGTGCCCTCTAAGATGGTAAGCCAGTCCCCAATTAAATCCTTTCTGCTAGAGTTGCCTTGATCATGGTGTTTCCTCACAGCAATGGAACAGTAGCTGGAATAGTAGCAAAGGCAGGTAGTGTTGGTATCTGTCTGGCTTTGGGTGAGAATGAAGAAGAGTGAGCACAGACTAGAGGAATGTTAAGAGGTAGACCCCCTCTAGCCACACTTAGCTCCATCTGCGGAGAGCAAGAACATTTCTCCACTCCAAAAAGGCATGAACCTGCCAACACTACTCGGGTCTTAAAGGGCCACCTTCCAGTTCCACCACAACGAAGTCGAGGTTTGGTCAGGACTATTGGCATTCACACCAAGGCAAGTGCTTTGGGACCATTCGTGTGCATGAGTTCAGCGCCACATTTATATGTGCGATTTGTCTTGTGGCTAAGTCTGTCCACCCTCTGAACACCCTGTCCTACCCAGTGCTCAGAAGAGACACGGCCCTGTGCTGGTCACAGCTTCAGACCTATGGATCCAGTGATACCCCTCAGGGCATGCTGTCCTCTGTCCCTTACAAAGGCCCGGACGGCCCCTGTGACCCCACCAATACTGATGACTGGCTGCTGCTTGGGAAATCTGTACTCCATGGCAGCACAAGCCTCTCCATTGCGCAAGGTTCAGGGATCTGGGGAAGCCTGGGGTGACTGCACGTCACTACATCAGTTAATCAGTTAATCTCTGTTTGTTCCCTCTTCCTCAGGTAGAGACAACTTTTGCAAGATGGCTGGAGACATGCACACAGCAGTCCCTTGTGCACAGGCCAGGGCTCTCCACAAAAGTCCTCACACACTCTCAGGGCTCAGCAACGATAATCCTATTTGGACAGCCTCCATTATGGCGCTTCTTCCAGAAGCCAACTGTCTAGAATGGAGTTCTTGTTTGGAATACAGGGATCCATGTCCTAAAGGCTGGGGAGGGAACTGAGGGCTACATAAGCAAGGCCTCAGTGATTTCAGTTTAAGAAGGAAGAGAAGATGCCCAAACTTGGGGTGTGCTGGCTAATGTTTAACAACTAGCTTTGCCAAAACAAAAAGAAAGGAAAGAAAAAAAAAGCAAGCCTATCTGATCACAGAGTTAGACAATTCCCCTAGTATAATAGTACTAAAAGAATATATAAGACATGCACAAAGCACCAAGACACAGTAGGCCTTCACAGGCATGCTTCTTCTGCTCCACCCTCTGCAACACAAAAGCAGATGGAAGCTATACACATGCACTCGCAGCCCCCAGGATGTTCATGCAGTCCCTGGTTGCCTACACTGCTCTCAGGATGCATGCTCACTAGTGCACTGGACACACACGTGCACACACACACACAACGTGCACGCAAACACGCACACGCTCACGCATACACGTACGCGCACATGCACACACACACCCTTTTCTTGGTCCCAGATCCTCCAGGTTTTGGAGGCAGTCAATGCTGTGTCTGTGAGGCCTGCTACCATGTCTGTCTCAGAGTGAGATTCTGTTCCCTGATTTGTTTCCCAAAGGCTCAGTCTTTTACCAACAAGCCCTACTGCTTAAGGGAACTCATTTCTGGAAATGTCTTCAACTGTAATTATGGCCCAGATACACACCTAGTAAATCACTAGCCATGCATGGCTTCCAGTGTAAATGCCACCTTTTTGTGTTAGGGCCAGTGAGAGGAGGTGGGAGAGAAAAGAAAGAAGAAACTGCTACTAGACACCACCAACGTCCCCACCCGCTCCTAGACAGGGACAGACAGGTCTTTGGCTGAGGTGCTGGGGCAAAATGGAGTCAGTCAGCAGACCAAGTATCCAGACCCTCTCCTGCCACATCCGGGTCTTCCTGGATTCTTTGTGCTCCACCTTCACGGTGCCAGCAGGCCCTTCACTGAGTCTTTCCGGGCAGGTGCAGGACTGCCCTCCCTAGGGTTCCTAGGCCCCATTCCTACCTCTTCCTTTCCCTGCTTCCTGCATCACTGGATGTTTGTGTCCAGAAATGTGACTTTTCTCATGCTGCTCTCCCGCTTCCCATCTTCCCCACAACCCTCTTCACCTCGCCTGTGTGGCTTTCCAGAGGAAGCAGCAATCTTTCCACCCAGTACTCACCAGCTCTAGGCTGGCAGTCTGATTTACACTGTCTAGAGCTGCCAGACCCAGAAACCATCAGGTCTGGCCCTGAGCCGCAGAGCCACAGACACATCTTATTAAAGGCCTGGAAGTCACTCTACTGAATCCTCTTTTCAACCTGTGCTTTCTTTTCCTGATTTTCCATTCTGGTTCACCCACTTCAGTCCTGCTTGCTCAGCTCTGACCTTTGACCCTTATGAGAGCATTTCCTGTGCTCCTGGAGGCATAAACAGGTCCTCCTATGAGGCAGTGAGACCCTTGGACTGTTCACACCGGCCACTAGGTGCATGTGTGCATGCCTGCTTTGGAGGGAGGTCATGTTGATGGGAGAGGGGCACAATGCCTACAGGGAAATAAAACACTGTCCTTGAACTCTGGCTAGCTGCCAATCACATTTTACCCTTAATTGATCTATCAGATTAACTTTAATGGCTTAGGGAGGAAGTGGAAACACAGCAGGAAGTGATTACAATAGATGAGACTGTTCTCAGGGATTCCATTTGATCTTCTAATGGTCTGTTCCATGAGGAAGGAGGGAGGTCCCCATTTTCCAGCCAACACAGCAGCTCTGCCCAGGCCAGACAACTCTCCTGATGTCACCAGCCAGCAGTGGAGAATTCCGGAAAGCTGGATGGACATCCCAGAGCTCAGTCCTGGAACACCTGGTCCCAGCACCTTGCAGGGCTGAGACCGACAGGGCTTCCAGCAGACTCCTGAGCCTTGTGTGAGTCCATGAGAGCTCTGGGGATCTGGACACCTTCTTCCCTCACTGTCAGCCCCATTCTCCCCTACTTCTCTTTGCCTTGGGCCTGGGGTGCTGGTGGCGGGGGTGGGGAGCCAGTTCAGTTTTTATCTGGGCTGGCGTCTTTCAGGGCAACCCAGGAAAAAGACATTGATTTATGATCAAAAAGAAGTAGGATGCGGAGATTCAGGGCGGCAGGGGTGGGTGGGCACTAAGAGATAGTATCAGAAAGAATAAAAAAGATTCCCTCTGCCTTAAAAAAAGATGGTGATGACGATCCTGCCCTCTGATGCCTCAGTAGGCGTGGGCTGGAAAATCTTTTCATGTAAAATTGAAATAGAATCGCGAATGAGGAGAAAGCATCTTGGGGCTTGGGTGTGCCTTCCAGGACTGAATTAAATTAAAAACATATCGGTTTTCCCTGCCAACAAACAGGCCTGGCACTGGAGGAGGGGATGTAGCTCCGGGAAGCAGCTTGAATCCCTGTCCCAATTCACCAGCATCCTTCGGAGTCCCAGCAAATTTATAATTGGCCCAGTGGGTTATGATTTTTTTTTTTTAAAGGCAGAAGAACCAATTAACAGCAGCTTCCTCTGACCTCCAGTTTTGGGTGGTAGGAGACAAGGTAATGACTTTAGACAGAAGGAAGGAAGGAAGGAAAAAAAAAACAACCCTGAAAATAAAAATAGAAAATATCAAGAGCAAAGACCTAAATCTTTTTGGCTTCCTGATTAATAACCCTGTCAGGCCGATCACAAGCCCTAAACAGCGACGCTCGTTGCAGCTGAATTTTTTATACTTTCTATTAATCTTTAATGATAGCTTGGTCACCTAGTCTCTTTTATCTTGTCAGATAAATGTATGGTTAACAGGATAATGAGATTTCTAAAGTCCCATCCCAGCTCCCAGCCATCTAGTGCATGCAGCGACCTCTGACCCCTGGCAGACAGAGGCACCAGGGTGCTCGTAATTGGGAGGTATGCTGGGGGTGTATGGGAAGCTGAAGGATGGTTTAAACTTTGATTTGAGGTCAGCAAGGTCACCAAGCTCTGGAAGACCAGCCGGGTTTTATTACCAGCTGCCTCTGATGGGGATATAATTAGATTTAGCTATTGCCTTATTAATAAGTAATCGCTTCCCCCACCGCTGTGGGTGGGCAAATGTATTCCTTGGATAATTTGAGGACATGAGCCTGGCTTTATTAAGAAGAATATATCATGCATGTTTGGCCAGGAGCAGACACCCATCTGAATTTCTAGACTTTGAGGGAACTTTGTCATTTTTACTCATTTGTGGCACTGGATAAACTGGCCACGGCTTTCTAATTCTAGCCCTGCCTCAGTGACTTCAAACTCTTTGCTGTCACAGGGGATCCCTGTTTTGATAACTGAAGAGCAAAAGACTTCTAAGTAATTCTAATCATCCATCCATGTATCTATACACGCCATTGGCTCACCCATTTCCCCCACCCATTCAGGAATTTATGGATGTACCCCTCTGTGCATCCATTCAGGCATTCATGCATGCATTGATAAATCCATCCATCTATTCATGCATGAATGCAGTTATCCATGTATTCATTGGATTATTGTTGTTTTGATTTGTTTTGTTTTGAGACAGGGTCTGTCTAAGTGGCCCTGGTTGTCCTGAAAGTTGTTATGTAGACCAGGCTAGCCTCAAACTCACAGAGATCCGCCTGCCTCTGCCTCCTGAGGGTTTGGATTAAAGTTGTTTACCATTATGCCTCACTCATCTATTTTTACACATGCATTTATCTATTCATGCATCCATGCACCTCATGCATCTATGTATTGCCTGTATATCTCTCCATATGCCAGCCATCTGCCCATCCATACACCATCACCATTCCTTATTCCCCGATGATATAAAAACATGCTAAATGCTTGTTCAACCCTAGATGACGGAGGAAGTGCCCAAGAATCAAAGACCTACCTTAAGCCTTGAGCTAGATAAGCAGAGAAGTGAGTGAAGCTCCCTTCAAAGTGAGTTCAGGGCTGTTTGGGGCATATTTATCAAATGCTGGACACGGCTTGGACAGTGCTACGTCCCAGACCTGGCATTCCTAAGATGTTCCTGTCCGGCACCATGCACATCATTCCTGCCTTTCAGAGAAGGTTCGGGATTCAGGAAGGAGGTGCCTGGAGTGCTGGGGAGCTTGTGAGTGTTTTTAGAAGTTGTATTTCCCTTGTGTGCCCACTTATAAACAGCCAGGACAGTACTTGGGGAGGGGCATGGGAGGAAGAGAAACACAATGGATGAAAAGTGGAGTATTATCCCTAGAGAAGCCTAGACTGAGCAGCTAGCTCTGCAGCTGCTTGGGTGTGGACTATGAGGACGCCATGTCCTAGCCATTGGTTGTTGCTGGTGTTTGTTAAGCACCATTATTTAGTTTCTTTATCTTTTAATCTGGAGTTTGTTATGCTGGACACCTCTTTCCTAAGTGGCAGCTGGGGCATTTAGCTCCGCTGTGTTACTATGAACCCAGAAACTTAAATTCCACATTGGTATTTCTCACTGGAGAAAGGAGTACTTACTTATAAAAGTGTTGTGGCCACATCCCCTCTGTATTGTCTAATTGATGTCACACCATCATTTTATGTTTCATGAGAAAAGGTCCTGTTAATTATGTTGTGACATATTATTAGTTATAGAATTTATTGACTCACAGAGTGTCAAATGGCAAAGAGACATGTTTCGAGGTTGATAAAATAGTGTAGATTTCACCAATTCTATTGTTTGAATTTCTGTTTCTCAGAGTTTCAAGAGATAGCCATAAGATTATGTGGTGGATCATGGTCATTTGTCTTTCTGAGTCCTTTAGACTTTTAGATCTCTACCCCAGGGCCTCTGGAGCCATCTCTGGCAGGTAAGGGGTGGTGTGGAGAAGTGGCAGAGGAGGGAGGGTCCTAGGCCTAGTTCCCTTAACTGGGGAGCCATGGCCGGTCTCCCTTACTCAGTGGTAGAGTCCCTCTGCTTCCCTGCCCGTTCTTTCGGGACCACATCATTCATTTACAGCTTGACCCTCCTCAAAGAACAACGGTCTTCCACCAGGAGACTGTCAAGATGAGTGGAAGGGGGTCTGGGCCTGGGGCTCAGTGGGTGGAATGCCTGCCTAGTGTGTGTAAAGCCCTGGGTTCCGTCCCGGCCCTGTGTCAAGTGGACAATGGTAGTGCACACCTGTAGTCTGTGCTCAGGTGGTGGGCGGAGGCAGGAAGATCAGGAGCTCAAAGTCATCCTTGGCTACATAATGAATTCAAGGCAGCCCAGGCTATATGAGACCCTATTTCAAAGTAACAAGACAAAATAAACAAACAAAAGAATCAAATCCAAATCAAACAGAAAAGTCAGGAGGGGGTGGGTTTTCACCTGTCTCTGAACACTTCCTCATCTCTTCTAGGGTTGAACTAACATTTAGCAATTATTTATACGATTGGGGGGATGGGGGGTGGTGGGTGGAGGATGTGTGTGGGTGGACAGGTGGTGGATGGAGACTGGCTGAGTAGGAAGGCAAACTCATATCTGTCTGTCCTTTGCTTTCTCTGCTGTCTCCACTAAGAGATGTGCAGAGTGTTCTCTTAGATAAGTTGTGCTGGGGTTCCTCACCTCCACCTCCCTCCACAAAGGCAGCCAACTTTCTAAACATGCCCCAGTCTTTCCCTGACACTGGATGACTAAGAATCCCAGGAGTAACCCACAGCCTAGTTCACGCAGAACAGTGACTGTTACCTTACAAAGTGAAGTGGGGAGACTTGACGGCCAGAGAGAAAGCAGCGGCTCTGTGGACAAAGGCAGAGACTGGCGAGGACTGGGGTGCAGCCCTGAGCCAAGGAATGCCAACAACCTTGGAAGTTAGAAAGGGCAAAGGAGGGACTTGCCTGGGATCCTGCAGAAGGAAGCGGTCTGGTTACTCTTTGACTTTAGCCAAGACTTACTTCAAGCTCCTGGCCTCCGGAGCTGGGCAGGAGAGGTCTATTGCTGGGAGTCACTCGGTTAGTGATAATCGGCTACAGCAGTGAAAGGAAACTGAGTCCAAGCTGCCCAATCCTCTGGCTCGACCATGACACCAAAGGATTGTTCCTCCTGGGGCGATGGCTGGGTTGGTAAAGTACCTGTTGTGCAAGCCTGGGAACCTGGGTTCAGATTCCTAGCACCATATAAAAGGCGAGTCAGGGTGACAGTGTCTGGAACCCCAGTGCTGGAGGGGTGGAGACAGGAGGATCCCTGGGACTTGCTGCCCAGTCATTCTAGCTGAGGAACGAGCTTCAGGTTCAGAGAGATCCTGTCTCGAAACATAAGATGGAGGATGAGGAAGACTCCCTGACCTCTGCTCTACATACTGGCATGTGTATGCGCGTGCACACACACACACACACACACACACTCACACACTCACACTGCCCTTTTGCACTCCATAGAGCCATGTTCTAGTTTACTTTCTATTGCTCTGATAAAACCTGACTCAAAGCAGCTTGGAGAGGAAAGGGTTTATTTGACTTAATGTCGCCATAACTTCATTCACGAAGTCAAGGTGGAAGCTATGAAGGGATGCTTCATATAGGCGTGTTCTTCAGAGTTCCCTCAGCGTGCTCTTACGCTGCTCAGGCCACCTGCACAGGGGTGGCAGCACCCACCGTGGGCTGAGCCATTCCACAACAATCATTAATTTAAAGAACGCTACACATCAACCTTATGGAGGCATTTTCTCAATTGAGGTTCCCTTTCCAAATGACTCTAACTTGTGTCCAGTTGGCAAAAGCAGAAACAAAACAAACAAACAAATGAAATAACTGGTACAATATGCAAGCCTATATGCCAACAACAGCTCAGGAAACCTCATCCCTATCTAAAGATGTAGAGAAGGGGAGGAACTGACAACACAAGAAGCTGTTGGGATATGGGTGGGACTGGAGGCCCAGGGCATCTGCTGGGGGAGCAGTCCCCTCTCCACCCTTCCAGACAATGCTAGTGCCACAGGAGCAGCCAGAAAAGCAAATTCTGTGAGCCTCACACTATCACTATGTCTCTCTCTGCCTCTGTCTCTGTATCTCTGTCTGTCTGTCTGGTGTGTGTCTGTTCATGCATGCACGCACATGTGCACACCTAAAAATGTGTTGCTTTTACCTCTTTTTGCACAGTTTTTTTTTTTAATTTGGTCTCTGCAGCAGATGCCAGGCCTAGGGTTTAATAAGGAAAGGCATGTTGCCATGATTTTACACCATTTCTCTGATTCTCCGTTTCTGGCAGAAATGCGATGTCACTAAGCGTTCACCTGAGCCATTTCTGGTTCTTCCTGGGAACAGCCCTTGCTTCTGGGTAGGGCAGGTGTGGATGGAAGGTGGCAGAAAGGAAAGGGATGAGGTAGAAACTACAGAGAAGGCTCAGGATTGGGGAGGACCAGTCTAGGTTTGCACTTCTGCCCTGTCAGTCCCCAGTATAGGACACAAGCAGGAAGCAGCAAGCTAAGCCCTGTGCAGAGCTACAATGATAGAGCAGCAGAAGCTCTCTATCAGAGGCAGGTGTTATCCCACGGAGCCAAAGGACCCTGTGGCAAGGCCCTTGCACCCTTTCTCCAGTGACTCACAGTCCACATAGCTAAAGAGAGTGGGTGCCAGGACCGGGGATAGTCTCCATTTTTATGAACTGCATACTCCCTTCATATCTTGATACATTCTAGGTTCTAGACTTTCCTTAGGTTAAGAATAAGTCTCTGGGGGGCTGGAGAGATGGCTCAGAGGTTAAGAGCACCGACTGCTCTTCCAGAGGTCCTGAGTTCAATTCCCAGCAACCACATGGTGGCTCACAGCCATCTGTAATGAGATCTGGTGCCCTCTTCTGGCATGCAAGCATACATGGAAGGAATGTTGTATACTTAATAAATAAATAAAATCTTTAAAAATAAAAAAAAAAGAATAAGTTTCTGGCAGTGTTGAAGAGGGTGAGTTCTGGAGGAAGACTGTTTTAATACGCAACTCTGTCACATGCTGGCTTCATGACTGGGGAAAGCTCCAATGCCTTTGTTTCCCCACCTGTGAACTGGGAATAACAATGGCAGGCACCTAATAGGATTGTCTTCAGCAAGTTAACTCAGTAAACAAAAAGGGTGTTTGGGGCCTTGTGTCTCTCCATATTTCATGTTCCATGTACCTCCCTTCCTACCCACATACCCAAGCCACTGCCTAAAAGAAACAACTTCCAGATCAGTTTATTACCAAAACACAGTATAAATGTTTTCTTGTGATCTACAAACGGCTCCTCGACTCTACAAAATGAAATATTCCTTTCATTATGGAATGACGAAGCCATTTATCTGGTGTCTTAAGTGGCAAAATAGTTCATGTAGCCATCAGCAGAGGGGTAATGACAATGTTTATTTTCGCCAGCTCGGGACAGGCTGACACAGTGTGTACATAGGGGAGGGATGGAGGCTCCTGGAAGGGGAATCAAGAATCCTTCACTCCCGCCAGGAACAAGGTACGGAGCACCTGCTCCCAGGCTGCACTTGCCAGGGAAAATGTTGGGATTCCACCTGGCATCTCAAGGAGCCAGCACTGAGCTGAAGCCAGGGGAACCCCATCTGGGAGAGGATGGAGAGACCCAACAGGCCTAGGATATCACCTGCCCTACCCACGGTCACCACTGTCATCACACACACACACACACACACACACACACACACACACACACACAAACCCATATGATACTTTAGACCTTTGAAAGCACAGACGTTGAAAAGTAATTTGCTTCAAACAAACTTATGGTGAGTTATGAGGAGAAAAAAAGGGATTCCAGAGAGTCTGGTCAATGGCTTCTCGGATCCCAACATCTCACCCTGAGCTCTATCAGTGAATTCCTTCCACTTAACTGCTGTACTTTAGAAAAGCAGCACCCACCCTGTCTACATGCAGGTGCTCAGCCCCAGACAGAGGTGACAGGGGTGAGGGTGGAAGGGGAGAGAAGAGTTAACTTACAATAAATACTCTTTGCTTTTGAATCAGAATCCATCTTGTGGTGTAATTCGGGGATCCGGACTTTGGGCATAACAATAATGGCCAAGAGGGCTTGATTCCTCCCTCTAACTTGAGTGAATGTGTGCGGCCAAGGCTAGAATGTGTCTAGGCCCCATATTCTGTAGTCAACCTTGGCCTCCTGTGCCCCCTGTGTGCTGACTGGCCTCATCTACTCTCTTAAGGCCTTGACAATAAAGTCCACACCATCAGAAAGCCAAAGGGGAGAGATTAGCTACAGGTCAATCAATTCCTGGGACTCTGAGTCTGACTTCTAGAACATTCTGAGAAAGATTCTGCTCTGGGAAGAGACTCTTATTTTGGAATTAATGCACCTAGTGAGGGCAGTGAGAGCATGCACAAGGACAATCTTGGTATTAGCCCCCAGAGTCCTCCCCATCCAGTCCCAGACAGCCCTTGAGTTCTCACCTGCCATCCCCAACTGTATCCCCTGTCTATTGCTGAGCAGGGAAGCTGCAGCTTGAGGAAGTGACGTCAGAAAGCAAAAGTGTCTCCACTTCTGCAGCTGGCTGGTGGATTGGCAGGAGGATAGCCTGGATGGTCCTTGGCCATGTAGCTGTTGGCTGGAAAGTCTTGGGGTTCTCCTCCTGGTCCTCCTCCCTCCATCTGTTAGCTCAGGCTAGCATCACCATTTAGAAAGAGAACAGGAATGAAGACTGAAAGACTGCTTGGTCCCAGGCCCTTTGCCATTCCCACAAATGCTGGAGTCAGAGGGACTCACAGCACAGCTCTGTGCAGAGGTGGGTTTCAGTCTACCTGGAGATAGGAGGACCTGCAATGAATGGTGGCCATGCCTGCAATGCATCACAATCCCTGTGCTGGGACATTATGTACCTTTCAGTGATGTTCACTCTGTCTCTCATCCCTAATGATAGAACCCTGACATCTAGCTAATTTCAGAATCATGACAATGCTGAACTTTCCCTAAAGCTGGAACTGGCTCTCTAGCTGGAATCTGGTCAATAAAACACCAAAAGAACCTGGCATAAACCTTTTGTCCCATTCTGTTTGTTTTTATTCTTCTTATTGCGTGAGTACTGATGTAGTGACTGGAGCCCAAGCAGTATCATTAGACTAGGAGGCAATTACTAATTATAGCAGAGAAGCAAGGTGAGAAGACCCTAGCATTCTAGTGACTTGACAACTTTTTAGCAGAGTGTCCCCTTAATCCTTGTTAAGTTGACCTAGTAGAACCTAATCTAATTAGTATACTATTCTCATATTTATACTAATAGTGCTTCACCCTTTTCTCCATTTCTTATAGCTGCCCCCATCTTTCAGAACCATCCCTGGTCCTTCTCAGTTCCTCCCTCCCAGATTCCCAGAACTCCATCTGTCTGCATTGTAATGCTCTGTCCTGTCCCTTTAAGAGACAAGCCCACCCACTGCCGAGGCAGGCAGATCTTCCTTCCTGCCTGCAGCCTGAACCCTTTCCTTCTAGTCTCTCTCCCAAAGAGGTAGCTATTGCTGAGGCTTCTCTCCTCCACTCCCTATCTACTCTTCCCCCATTTCCCCTTCTTCCCATTTCCCTTACCCCTCCATAACCCACTAAGTAAATACCCATGTCCTCCGCATGGTGTGCCTACCCATCTCGTTCTCTCACCTACCATGCGGCTCTGTGCCTAGGACCCTCTGGCCCTCATGGTCTCTGGGCCACTTGGGGGCTCCCTGCCTGGGACCTGGCTGCCTTCATGGCCTGCTGCCGTGGTCTCGGGACCCACTGCCCGCTGCCTGCCTCTGCTTGGGGGAACTTAGGCGTGGTCTCATGGCCCACTGCTGCCACTTGGGGACCTGCAGCATTTTACTTAAACCATAACATGCATGGTGCCTTGACATACACTTGTTGCTCATGTCTTATTGGGGCTCAAAGCATGGTGGTCTTCAGTACAGAGATGGACGTAGGAGAGAGACAGCCAGGCTTACACACAGGCTCCAGGATGGCATTACAGACTTGGGCGCTGTTGGGTCTCAGCTTCTCCATGCTTATCACATGGCCACAGTCTCATGGCTTTTGATGACTGCCACACTTCCGAACACACCCCATACCTGGCATTAGATTAGGTCTCCTGGACAAATAAGCCCTGATAAAGATTTCCCAGGTGCCCTACTGAGTAGCATGCTCTGACTTGTCATTGCCCACGCTTGGAGGCAAGGGAGCCTGGGAAATGTAGGTTTTTAACTGAACATTGGATCACCCATTGAAATTAGGTTTTTCTGATGAAAGGTTGGGGAAATAAATTTGTGGTCAGTAACAAGAGTTCCTTCCTAGAGATGGGCCGGCCATAAGAGGATTTATTAAAAGTTGGTTGCTGTGATAGTGATACACACTATGGATAAGTCTTAGAGATACAAAGTCAAATGAAGAGGCCTGGTGTGAAGGATTACCTCAAGAGTCCAAGCCAAGCTAACCAAACTAACCAGGAGGAGTAAAAGTCAAAACAGAGGCTGCTCCTGGTGCAGAGACGGTCCCTCTTAGGGAACTTTATGGGGAGCTAGGACTGTCCTAGCACTTCATCTAGGGAGTGGATAAGTGAGACTAGTGTAAGAATTTGGCTAGGCACACACTCCTGTGCCTTACCACATACATGCTATGCTCCAACAATTGATTTATTTATTTGGATTTTATTTTTACTCTTAATTATGTGTATATGTGTGTGGGTTTGTGCACGAGTGTGCAGGTGTATGCAGAGGCCAAAAGAGGGCATTGTGTCTCCTGAAGCTAGAGTTACAACTAGCTGCTAGCCACCCAATGTGGGTTCCGGGAGCTAAACTTGGGTCTTCTGCAAGAGCAGTCCATTCTCTTACCTGCTGAGCCATCTCTACAGCCCCTGACAATTTTTTAAAAGCAAGTTCAAGATTTAACTCTTTTCTATTAATCACAGCACACATTTGAGAACTCATACACACATTCACTTTTTTTCCCCTATGTCTTTCTACTTGTTCACTTTAGAGCAAGTTCTAGAATCACAATAGCCACTAACCTTGCTGTACTCCTCTGGGACTCAAGGTGGGCCTCTTCCCCACCCGCTTTCTCAGATCTTACATGCCAGGTGTGCCTTCTCCCCTCTTACCTCTTTCCAGCCATCCACTAGCAGATGATGTAACAGACTCTGCCCCTGAGGAGTCCCACGCTCTCTCTCCTTAAACCAACATGTGTTATATGCCTGCTAACAGATGAACAGCTTGCAGACCCACCACCCAAACTCTGCTCCGTGTCCAAACTTTTAGTTGACCCATTCATTACAACAGACTCTATGTTCTGGAGCTGGAGACAAGAGACCCAAGACTCCTGTCCTGCTGTTATCTCTGTTGCTGTGACAAATACTATGACAGAAAGCATCATCAGAAAGGAGGATTATTTGGCTTAAAAATCACAGGGTGTAGTTCATTATGCTGGGGAAGTCGAGGCAGGGACTTAGTCCACAGTCAAGAGCAGAGAGAATAAATATGTGGATTCTTGCTTGCTGGCTTGCTTATGCCCAGCTGGCTTCCCTGTTTACAGTCCAGTGCCCAGCCTGTGGATGGTGCCACCCACATTCGGGATGGGTCCTCTATTTCAGAACCCCGCCCCAAGACATGTCCACAGGTCAACCCAATGTAAACAGCCACTCACTGAGACCCTCTTCTCGGGTAATTCTAGGTTGACAACTAAAGCGACCATGGCAATCCCTGCCCACTGTCCAGCCTGACCTGGGACAAAACAAGCGTTGCCACAAAGGAGTCAGAGAGAAAGGGACATACTAGAGAGATGGCTCAGGGGGTAAGAGCTCTTCCAGAGGACTTGGGTTCAATTCCCAACACCACATGGTGGCTCATAACCATCTATAACTCCAGTTCCAGGGGATTCAGCACCCTCTTCTCTCCTCCACGAGCACCAGACAAGCAAGGAGTAACCAGATATACCTACAAGCAAAACACCTGTACATGTAAATTAAAATAAAATTTTACAAAAGAGGAGAGGAGAGAAACTTTCCAGGAGCCCGTACTGTTGCAGACGGGTGGAAATTCCATTCTGACTGCTTGCGCTTAGAGGAAAAGGGGACAGCAGAGAAGCTGGTGGTGTGTGCACGCAGGAGTGAGGGCTGAATGATGGGCTAGACAGGAGCAAGGACACACGTGGCCCTCCCCCAGGGCTGTCTCCATCTGCTCAGGTGAGTGTGAACACTGGTGCCCAGGCGGGCTGGCCTGCAGGGAAGCCGGCTCCCTTCCCTCCCCTTCCCTTCCCTACTTCTCACGAAGTGGTCCTGAAATGACACGGAGAGCAGCTGCTTAAGCAATTTTGCCAATTAATGGCTCTCTGAAATTAAACCGCCTACGCAGTCTGGGAGAGCCTTCTCCAGGAGGGATTGCAGCAATTGTCTTCATGCTAATCAGGCTTGACTTGCCTTCACGCACATTAATAAAAAAGCGAAGGCGTCGGGAGAGATGCCCTTTTGCGGGGAATATCGACAATATCGTAATGAGGCTTGGGGAGAAGGATGCTGAGGCATGGTCTTGCATGCTCAAATCTGCTTCTCTTCAGGAGCCAGAGCTGGCTCTGGCTGTGAGCATCTGGGTTCTGGGTAGGCAGAAAGCAAAACCAAGGGCAGCCATGCTGGGGGGAAGCCATCATTCCTTAGGGGAGATGGCCTGGGTGGGCCAGTGGGAGGGGAAACCCAGGGAGCAATCCCCCATACCTACAACAAAGATTTCATGTGTACCAACTGTACTGCCAGGTAATGAACCAGAATCCTTCTATCAAACCATTAAGCAACCTGAATATTCTAATAGCAACCTCGGCCCACCTCCTCCCAGCCGGCTGGGATCAGAGGGAGGATGAATTAACTTGCATCCAGCTAAGTCGAGCTATGTGAATGTAGGGAGTTGCTTCTGGTACTCTTTCTGCGCTGTAGTTTTCCAGGGGTCAAAAATCTTAAAAGACCATGTTCTTATGGTGGGAATTTCAGAGAGTCACAGAAGTCAGGTGAATAGGTCCTTGCATATCTATGGAATGAAGACACTGGCCACTGCTCATTACTCACACAACCCCAAACTTGGTGCTACAGTCTATCATTTCATTTAACCCCTGTATTGTTCTCCAGCGTGTTTTTGCCATTTGGACCTGGTGTGCCTAAGGCTTCCAGAGCCTTGTGACTTGGTCCAGGTTACCAGGAGTCAGTGACAGACATGGGGTTACAGCAGGTCCCTGAAAGCCCCTTCTTCATGCTCATGACTTGATAATCAGAGGAGGGACTCACCGGCCTCTGGTTGGTTTATGACTCTGAGTACTGTGGGAGAAATCAGTAGAGGGAAGAGAAGAGGGAAGGGGGAAAGGAAGAGATTGGGGGGGGGGAGGCAAGAAAGAGAGGGTGACAGTGTCACAGTCCCTTTCAACCATATACTAAACACCTCCTGTGAGCCCAGTAGCCACCAGGCCCCACAGAAAACCCCTGGATTTTGAGCAACACTCTGCCTCTCTTGGGTAGAGCAGGAAGTTCCTGCAGCTTGCCAATGGCTGGGTATCAAGCCTTGGATGTGTCTTTACACAGGTCGCTGCTGAGATCAGAACCTGTTCAAGTGGCCTAGCATTACTGACTAGAAATGGTGGCATAGTCCCCAACCCTGTTCTGGCACCCTCCACCACATACAGGGGTCACGGAGGAAAGGCGGGGTTTTGTTACCGGCTGGAGGGGCCAGGGCTTTGCCTATTCCTCCTCAACCACAGGCTTGAGCATACAGAATTTTCTCCCTTCTTTTTTATTTTTATTTTTTGAGATAAAGTCTCACATAGCCCAGGTTGGCCTTGAACTCAGTATGTGGCCAAGGGTGACCTTAAACTCCTGATTCCCTGGTACTCTCTCCAGTACTGAGATTAGAGCCATGTGCCACCATGCCTGGTTAATGCTGTGCTAGGGATGGGACTTGGGACTTCATGCATAGTAGGTAAGCACACCTGAGTTCCATTCCCAGTGCGAGGCTTTTTGTTTAAATAGCCCTTTCTGGGGGAATTTCTCTTCACATTCCTACCTTCGGCTCTTTGAAAGCTTGGCATTTATCTCTCTCTCTCTCTCTCTCTCTCTCTCTCTCTCTCTCTCTCTCTCTCTCTCTCTCTCTCTCTCTCTTTCACTCTCTCTCTCTCTGTCCTTAGCAGGACAATTGATTTAGGAGTTGGGATAATGCAAAGTGTGTGCGGGTACCAAGCCTCCACTAAACACAGGCAGGCTGGATCTATTGCTGATCTTGTTTGTTGCTCTTCTCCCGGTGTGGCTGTGTGTACAGATTTCGCCTTCTGAGGGGAGGTGTTTGCTATCTGTTTGTTCTTGCTAGAGTGATTTAAACCAAGCACACATCCACAGTTCTGTGTTACAAGGCCATGCTGGGCTCGGTAGTAATACCATAGGCTGAACTTTTGGGACATCTGTGAGGACAGAGGGCAGAGCCCCCTGCCGTGCTCATACTACCTGCCTCTTTCCCAGATTCATTGGCTCTGAGGTAACTCCCACCCATTCTTCCTTAAGTATCTTTGTGCAGGCACCAGGGGTGCATGTTGACCTGGGGGTAAGCATTCCTAACAATCCCTTCTTCCAGTTAGAGGAACTGAGACAGAGTAGAGCACCTGGATGGACTCACCCACCACTCTTCTCCCGTCCCCTGCTCTATCAGTGACAATGATGTCTCCTGGTTAGGCAGATGCCAGAGCCCAGTGGGTAATAGCCACATTTGGCCCTTCTAAGACTGAGGCTGTGACCTTGACATCTTCCCTTAGCCCTCCAATAAGCAGACACTCTGTGACAGATCTGAGCAGCTGTCCACTGGGAATTCATAATCTCCAAAATTATGAATCTCCATATATCTTTGTGTTTATATGGAAGTGGGAGGCAGGGTGTGTCACTACTCTATCAGGGACTACATCTCCCAGGCACTCTTGCGACACCATGGGCCATGTGACTAGTTCTTTCCAAAGGGAATGAGCGGGCCAGAATTTTTAAGCCACCATGCCTTAACTTATCTGCCTTGGATACAGAGGACTCCAAAGATGTAGAAGAGGGCAGAGTCACAGGATGGTGGAGGCTGGATTACCACATAGAGGTGCCCTCATGAAGCAGGAAGTAAGTCGATTTTGTAATAACTCCCTGACGATTTCATTTGAGTCAGTCAGGTTTGACCTGACTAAATGTGACCCATGGTCAATGATGAACCCATGATTCCTTGAGACCTTGTCCTTGCCTACACACAACCTGAGCACACCTAACCAGGGATTCCCCATCCTCAGCATCAGAGAATCCATCTTGGATTCTAAACCTTCTCTTTCAGGAAAGCATGTGAACCCTAGACCGTGGCATCATTTGCAGAAATGGAAGCCCAGAGGGAACAGCAATAGGCCTATTGGTCCCTGTCAGGAGCTTCTGGTGGACAAGAGGAGGACATCCCACCCTCACCCACAGGGGCCAGATCAGCACTCGCTGCCTGAGGACAGAGAGAAATGAAGGTAAACCAATTCCACAGCACCATGGCACACAGACACTCCCTTCCACATCTCTGTGGCACACTCACGGGTGCTCCCTTCCTAGCCCCTGCTGGCCCTCCCTCTCCCAGCACTCCTGATGGAGCAGGTAGGATTGAGCTGCATTGAGCTGCAGTTCATGGATGAGGAGCCATGGGAAGATAGCCTGGCCAATGCCTGGGACTCTGTGAGCTGTACCAGCCCCAGCAACCCAGGTGCTGGGAAAACCTGGGCTCTGAGACATAAAGACAGAAAGCGCAGTGTTTTATTAGTGCCAGAGATGTTTATTTCCCGAGTTAACAACAATAATAAACTCGTTTACGGCTGTGAGTTTCATTGCCTCCCCCAGTGGGGCTCCCACCTGCTGCTGCTGTTCAGAGCCTCGAGGCTGGGCATGCAGAGGCCAGCCTGGCAGCTGGTACAGGTGGGCGGTGCTGCCTCCTGGCAGCCAGGAGGGCTACACAGAGTCCCCTAGAGTACAGTAGCAGCATCACTGACACCAGGCAGAGCAGCAGGGGGACAGGGCCTGGCCCCTGCAGCAGGACCTTGGAAGAATACTGTTAGTAGAAAGGCTATGCTCCTACCTTGCTCTTCCGAAGATTTTCTTTCTAATCAGGAGTGAGTGGTGGCTCTGACTCAGGTGAGTTCTTTAGAAGAAACCAGAATTTTACTGAAAGGAGTGGGTTGACTTTCTTGTCAGGCAAGGATTCAAATGGGAAGGTTAGAGGTGCCCCTCCGAGCTGGGGCAACCGGTTCTCTCCTTCAGTGTCGTATCTGAGAAGCATCTTTTGTCTTCTCAAGTCCTAGCCTGGCCTTGCTTGCCTCACCCTCACTCCAGTGACAAACGGGGGGGGGGGCTCATTCTTTATTGTTTCTTCTTGAAACAAGGATATATATGAAACAAGGATATATATTTCAGTCTAGTCCAAAGTAGCTTTGCATGAATAACTGAGGATAACCTTGAACCTCTGGTCCTTCTGCATCCATTCCATCCCTGAGCACCGGGATTCTAGGTGTGTCCTGCTGTGCCTTATCTTATGCTATGCTTGGGATGGACCCAGGACTTAGTGCCTGTTAAGCAAACAGTCTACCAACTAAACTACATTCCTCAGCTCTGGTTACTTTTTCTTTTTCCTTTTTAAGGTCTAATTGTGGCAGTCTCCTCATTTCATGCTTTATGGTACCACATAGCATGGGTAGGAGAAACACAGCGTTCTGACTTGGATAGGCCTGGGCACTGGGAACAGAAGCAGAAGAGCATAGGACAAGGGTATGGGGAGCCTTGTTACGGATTTATAAAGGTGTGGTTCACCTTTCTTCTTCTTCTTCTTCTTCTTCTTCTTCTTCTTCTTCTTCTTCTTCTTCTTCTTCTTCTTCTTCTTCTTCTTCTTCTTTTTTCTCTTCCTCCTCCTCCTTCTCCTCCTCCTCTTCCTCTTGTTCTCCTTCTCAAAATAATTACCAGGAGATGCTAACTTCCTTATAACTCTTAGTTACTCCTCTGCACCCTATCTTCTCAGCTCTTCAAGTCTTCTCTGCCGGAGATTTCTTTGCAAGACAGTTTACAAAATTCAGTTTACTCTGAGTAGGAATGGGAGCGGGAGGTCCCTACTCTATAGGAGGTGGACAGAATCTCCCACCATGGGGGCTTCTTCAACTTGCATGTGAATTCCCCGGAGGTCATGTGGATGGCTGGACCCCACTCCAGAGCAGCTGATTATGATTCCAAGGGTTTGGGATGTACTGAAGAGTTTATGTTTCCATGGATGCAGAAACTTCTCCTCCATGGACCACATCTTGAGAGCTGTTGGTCTGAAGGTTATGGCAAAACCCGAGGTGGGTCTGAGCTGAGTTCTTTCTTCAGCCTCACAATAAGTGGGTGCTTTGGATGGTTCTATTTCATGGATGCAGAAATGGAGGCCTAAGCATAAGGGAACTTCCCAAGTCCATTGTCTATAGGTGGAGAGACTGAGATCTAAATATGTGTGGGCTGCCCTCAGAGATGGGCCACCAGAACTGGCTTGAAGGCCCTACGAGAGGGCATCGGTTAAATAACCATTGGGTTTGGCCTAATCATTGACTGTAGACAGTGAGCCCTCTCCTCAAAGGGGAGAGAAGAAAGTGGAAAGTCCAGGGACAGCAGGAAGAGGAGGCCTCCTTTCTGTTTGCCTCTCAGCTGGGCATGGTAGGCTGCTCAGGGTCTGTTTCTGAGTCACAGAGAAGGAGAGCTGTCCACATGACTGGACCATAGTCTCTTCATCTGTCCAGGTGCCCTCAGCAGCGTGGAAGCTCTGTCCTGTCAGAGCACTGTGCTGGGTTACAGCATCTCTGGGGTGCCCTTGAGAACTGCCCTCTCCTGTCTCTGATGCTTACCTGGGTACAACCATGACCATTCCTGAGGAAGTTTCCCAATCTTCCACAGCAGTAGGTGTCCACTCGTGAGAACCAGCCCAGATACAGTCTCACAAGGTTCATGTATTTATTAATTAGTATTAATATTACTATTAGTGTGTGTGTGTGTGTGTGTATGTAAGTATGTAGGTATGGGCATGCATGTGAAAACCAGAAGACTAGCTTGGTGTCCTTCCTTAGGCTCTGTCTACTTTGGTTTTGAGGCAGTGGCTCTCACTGGCCTACAGGTCACAGATTCAGCTAGGCTAGCTAATAACTCCCAGGGATCCATCTGCTTTTGCCTCCCCAGTGCTTGGATTACAAGCCTGTGTCACTACATCTGTCATCCCTACCTCTGCCTTAGGTTCTGGGGATTGAACTTGGGTCCTCATACTTATAGGGCAAGCACATTATTGACTGAGCCATCTTCCCTCACTTTCTCATTCTACTGGATAAAATTACAACCCATAACTCCTGCCTTACCTTTGCCCTTCTCAGTGCTGTGCAAAGAAAACCCACTTCTAGTAGATACACTAAGGTAGGTCTCTGGGGCATACCTTCTAAACAGAGATGAAGTGCACACACCATCTTCAGAGCTGGCAGGACCTATGGTCAGGCTAGGTGATTGGACTGGATGATCCAGAGGAAGACTCATATTCCAAGCATGCTCCATCCTGTTTTGGTAAAGTACAGGAGTGTGCAGTCAGTTATATAAACCCAAGAGCCTTCTTTTCCCCATTTAAAAGTGGGCACCTGGCTCTCCTTGCTATCAAGCAGTCTTTGAGATAAGCCTGCAGGTCCATCAGAGTCTGTCGTAAACCACCACCATGCCCAGTCACCCCTTTTTAAAACCTCCCATCCTTTGTGAGACACAGAAGGATAAAGGACATCTTGTGAACACAGTCCCCATGTCACTGGGCACCACACTAGCCTTCCTGGATAGCTCCACAGTGAACAGGAGGAATGAAGATGAGTGGTTCTGAAAATGTCACTGCTCCTTCGCACAGAGCGAGGGTCAGGCAGGATGTCACTCACCACTGGAAAAATCTTCAGCTTCAGCGGAAGAAAGAAAAGGCTGCCCCGAAAGCTGTTCAGTGGTGGGAAGAGGACTCTCTCAGCAGCACACAGAGCCCTCCACCCACTCTCCATGACCTGGGGCAGGACATGTGAAGTCTGTCTTCTCGAATCTCTATGGGGATGTGTGTGCAGGGTCTCTCTTAATGATAGCACAAGGCACATATGACAGGCATCTGGCCTGGGGCGAATGTTTTAACAGAGCCATTGGAGAGAAGAAATACATGTAATGTGGTCTCCCCTGAATTTGAGGAGGACTCAAATTGAATTTGAAGAGAGGAGGGGGAGGAGGAAAAGGAGAAGGTGGTGGAGATAGCTAGCTCTTGGTTCACCCAGCTATGGTGAACAGGTCTCGACTTTCTCTGGGGAAATAGACAAGACTGTGGGAGGCCATATGAGTGCCATCTGCATAGGTGATTCCAACCACTGCTGTTGTCTCCATTCGGGATCTAATTAGATACTGATTTGTCTTTAACAACTTTGGAATACCCTTTATACCCTGAGAGCTCAAAGCGACTTGCCAGAAAATAGCACGCAGCTTATGAGGCCCAGAGAAGATGTTTCGGAGCACAGGCCTGGGTTTCTGTGTTATTACATCTTTTTAACTCTGTCTCTAGCCCTGGCCCCATCTACAGATGACAAGTGAGGAAGATATAATTACTGGGCACACCTGTCTGAAGACAAGTCAGCGATGCTCCAACCCTCTCTGTTTTCTGCTGACATTTGAGTCATGAGTTTAGCCTTTAGTGGCTGAGCCACCTCTCCAGCTTGTAACTATTTTCTGTTTAACAGCAAAACCTGGGGTTATTTTCCTGATCCCCAAAAGGTCTCCTGTCTGGCCACAAGAAGCCTTTAAGCCCATGCTCTAGCACCTAGAGTCTAGATACTGACTCAGGATGTCATGATATCATGGTCTGTATTTTGACAAGGTTCTCTAAGGCTGCTAAATGCTGGGAGTAGGAGGCCCATATCCATCAAGACACCACTATTGGGCTGGTGGTAAGGCTCCTGGAGTGCTTGTCTAGCATGCATGAATCCCTGGGCTCAGTATCTTCAATGGTAACACATACTTGTACGCTTGTAATCCTAGCACTTGAGAGGTAGAGACAAGAAGATCAGAAGTTCAAGGTCAAGATTACCCTGAGCTAATGTATGAGACTCTGTCTTAAAATACAAAGCACTCGGACACACACATACGAACACACACACACACACACACACACACACACACACACACACACACACAGAGCTTTGGCCTCTGCTATACAGGCAATGATGGGTATATGGACCAAATCAGGCCTAATAAATTACCTCCCCTTCTTCCAGAATCTCTCAGGATTCACACCTTGTGGGAGCCTAGAGTTTCCTTGGCAACAGACGACTAATTTAGAAGTCTCTGTGAACAGGTGGGAGACAAGAAGCGACACATAAGCAGGTGCCATGTTCAAACAACAAGGTCCTGACAGACTCAGGTACACACAGTGGAGGTGGGATGAGGGGGGGAGTGCTCAGACAGAGACAACCTGGCTGCGGGGCCCAGTGTTCTGTTTGGAAGGAAGGCAGCTAATGAACTCTTAAGAGCGGGTTATCCAAAGCCTGCCTCTGGAGCTGTTGGCAGAGGGAGGTATTCTTCCTTGTAGGTTTGTGGCCATATAAAAATTCTGGTAACTGAATTAAGAAGCTGCCAAGATGTGGACTTCTAGAAGCAGATAGCTCCAGAGAGAACGTATGTCCAGCAAGCCCAGACTCGCAAGTTCAAGACCTCAGCTCTCAGCAAGTTCTTTGCAAGCCACATGTACTCCCTTATGATAGCTCTGACTTCCTCTCTGGGACCTCTGCTCCAGTCATACATAAGAATGTGTTCTCCCTCCTACATTTCTTCTGGTACTGTAAGCTGATGTCAGTGTCCCTCCAGGGCAAAGATGGGACCTTTAGAGAGTTTGGAGGATGAGAAGCCTCATGGTGAGGCTGCAATGGACTGTATGCTGCTTCATCAGTGGTGGCGGTCAACAGGCACAAAGATTCCCATCTTTCCCACACATCACAACTTAGGGATGCTTATCCCTGTTCAGGTCAAATAAAGCCAAATATCTGCAGGGCAACCAAGTCATTTCAGTTATCATCCAGGTTACTGTGTGTAACTTGTGTGCTATTGTGTGTACCATGTGTGCGATGGGTAATTTTAATTGTCAGCTTGTCATGATCTGGAGTTACCTAGGAAGAGTCTCTCTGATCTAGAGGATTTGTCTAGATCAGGTTGGCCTATGGGCATGTCTATGGGGGGATTGTTTTAAACATTAATTGATGTGGGAAGACAGTTCACTATGGGTGGCACCATTCCCTAGTCAGGAGATGGGTGGACTGTATGTAGAGAGCAAGCTGAGCACCGACAAGCATGAGTGAATTCATTTATCATTTATTCTTTACTCTTGACTGTGATTGTAACTGGTTGCTTCAAGTTCTTGATTTGACTTCCCACAACCATGGGCTATAAGGCCTGGAATTATAAGCCACATAAATGCTTTCTCCCTAATTTCTTTTTGTCAGGATATTTTATCACAGCAACATAAACAAAACTAGGGCTCTGTGCTACACACTGCAGGTTGAGGAACTCTGCAATGGGTTTTTCTTCATCCTTAGCCATGGGAAGGCCATTTGAGAATGAAGCCACTTTCTCTTATTCTAACACCGCACTATCATTCATTGATTCTTTTCTCACCTTTGCTCATTGACAATGGCCTAGCTGCGTGCAGCTAAATTAGCCAAACATCCAGAGATGATTGCCAAGGTCAGCAAGTACCTATGCAGGCAATCCTTCTGAATGATGCTCTTGACAAGCATCAAGCGTTTATATGGCATGCAACTGATTGGAGAGTGACATCAGTGTACCAATATGAGTCCAATCCATCTTGATCAAGTAGAGCCAGTCTCCTAGTGGAAGCCTGGCAGAAGGGCAGGGATGATGGGGGTAAAGCTCTGTCCCTAAGGTTTAGTTACGGAGGCCCACTTCAGATCCTTTATCTGCCATGGGTTCCTCAGGCCTAACCAGAGCTGGAAGAGGTGGAATGGAGGTGTGAGTCAACTCCTTCATCTTCCTTAGAAACTGGCTGTTTCCCACTGGCCCTGGCCATGCTTTAGGGCCAGGAAGGTTACTAAGATGTCAAGTACCAGCTAAGGATGGCTATATAAGCTTCTAAAAATAGTTAGGCTGTCAGCTTCCTACTCCTCGAGCGCGTTCTGGAAGTAATCAAACTAATTCTTTCTCTGAATATATTGGAACCTTCCAGATTTCATTGCTCTAAAAGCCCGACTACCCACTGTGAGTGGGCTGACCCACCTCAGCCTGCTCCCGTTCTAAACTGCACTCCAAATGTCCTTGATGGCTCTAACTCTGGTCAAGGCTGTACACTGTTACTGGGTTTGTTAGAGCCTGGGCCCTGGCAGTCCTAATGAGCCAGCATCAGCTATTTGCCCTCAACAAGCTAATAAAACAAACAGTAGTGAAAAAGCAAGGGGTGGGAGTCAGATTTAGTCCATGTGACCACACTGAGAAGAGGAACAAAAAGGACCGGTGAGCCGCTCCCGTGTCCATCTTCAGGGTCCTGATTTGAAGTTTTGGTTTAAGTAGATCAAGCGTGTGCAGAGTTCAGCAGTCCTGGTCAATCAAGGTGTGGTCCCGCTCATCACCATCATTAACTCTCAGGCTCTCTGGCACGACGGTCTGATAAGCTGCTTGATGTCTCGTTCCCATAGACAAGCTCTCCCTTTGGCTGGCACCAGGCTCCAGTCTTTTCTTTCTGTCTCCCAGCATGAGATTTCTGGGCAAATTCCAACTTCATAAAGTCCATTGTTTCAGTAGTCTGACAATCAAGGGATGAGAGCAAGTGTCTCTTTGGAAAATCTTCGCTTCACACCACAAGGCTCCAGTCTATGCTGCCCTTCCTCTGGTCCTCCCCAGGCTCTGGTCGCACCATCACCAGCTTCTCCTGAATACAGCAATCTTCCATGTCACTGTCCCAGAAAGACCAACACAACCCCCTGCCTGCATTCAGATGCCACTCCTATCTGTGCCCTGGACCCATCCCTCCCCTCGATCTCCTGCTGAGCTTCTTTTCCTCTCTGTCACAGTCAGGGGAAACATATGACTGCCGGAGCTCCTTGACTCAGGATGGTACTAAACCCTGATAGACTCACGGAAAATAAAGTCGCCACAGTCAACGGTGGGTCTAATACACCTACCCCAGCAAACAGCACAGACTGGCTGCGCAATCTAGATTGTTGGCCCTCATGGGTATGCGCCCACTTGCAAGCTGCAGTTCATTACTTCTGCAAGTACCATTAGAGAGTCCTGTGCTGTACGTCACTAGGCTGCGAAGGGGTCAGAGTTAGTTGTTTCTACTGAACATGCATTGCTATTGCACCATTAGGAGATTATAAGTCAAGCGCTCAGAAGTCTGGGCCTCTGTACTTCTCAGGCATAGTCGGATGCCATGTGCTCTGGGCTACTGCTGTAGGAGTCTGGTTTTATTTAACAAGAACAGTTTTAGTTCTTAGATCTCATCATCTGCATTTTATTTTATTTTCTCTGCGTGTACAGGCCCGAGGTTGATTACAGATGTCTTCCTTAATTACGCTCTGTCACATATTGAGATGGGGTCTCTCAGCTGAAACCCAGCCCTCCAAGTTGGCTGGTCTAGTCACCCCGTTTTCTCTGAGAATCCCGTCTCTACTTCCCAAGCTCTGCAGTTACAAGGCCACCCACTCACTATTTAATTGTGTGCTAGGGATCTCAATCCAGTCCCCAAAATTTCTAGGCAAGCCCTTTACCCTCTGACCCATCCCGCCAGTGCCCCAGCCACATTTTACTAATGAGGAAAGCAGTCATTTTCAGTGATTGGCCAGGGCAGCAGAGCTGGTAAGCGTCAGAGCCCACATCTTCTACAAGTTTCCAAGTGCTGTTCTTTCACCTGTTTTCAAGACAGAATTTCTCCTTGTCTGCCTAGTCCATCAGATTTGACGTCAGCTAACTTAGAATGATTCGCAGCCCTGATTTTGTCACTCTGTTCTTTCGTCAACTTCATCAATCATCTTGGCCCATTTCTTCACTTGTAAAAGGAACAAAAATAAGATCCAACATGCTTAGGCAAGAGGGGGAGTGTGTCTCCCTGGGTGTAGCTTTTAGGGTGAGGCCTCATTATTCTACCCTCTGTCTCTCACAGTAAGTACTAGACAGGCTTCAGGTCCAGCACAATAAACATTCACTAAATTTTTGTGTGCCCTCAAGATGGCTCAGCAAGCAAAGATGCTTGTCACCAAGGCTGAAGACCTAAGTTTGATTCCTGGATGCACGTGGTGAAAGGAGAGAACTTACTCCTGATGGTCCTCTGACCTCTACATGTATGCACACTTGAGTGTCAAGTACCTCCTACCCCCAACACACACACTAAACAAACAAATCCAAAATGCCTTTGGAATTCAGTTCAATGAAATGAAATCAAATGAGTCAACAGGTTAGAAAAAAAAAATGGAAACATCTCCTTTTGGAGGCCAAATTTGATGGAGTGGGTTGTTGCGGTTCCACTCACTTGTAACTGTTTTCTTATTTGCTTTGTTTAGCAAATTCCTTCACAGAGCTCAGGGGAGGGAGCCTGGGGAGGCAAGGGAAGGGTGTGGGAAGATGCTGGGATCGGGGAAGGAGCTGAGATTGTTGGTTGAACATATTGCTGTCTGTGTGGAAAGTGTTCGCAGCAGTTACAACTTGGGATGAATATGCATTAGCGGCAGTGCTGCAATTTGCCTGCGCGCGCCACGCTCCACTTGGAGACTTGGCAAGATGGGTAATTATCTCCACATTATGTGCCTTGTCTCTTTCTCTTCTTAATTAAGTAACTAATCTGGTGGAGGAGAGCTCTGTTTGTGTTTGTTTGGCAGGTGCAGCCTCGTGACAGTTGTCTGGAGAAGTTTCTTGGAAATTTATGAGACTTAAAAAAAAAAAAAACACAAAGAAACCTAACTGCTCAGAGCTGAGCCGACCTGCTGGCGCCTGGGAGAATGAGAGTCAGGCTTGAAGCCCTGGACAAGGTGGTAGCTACCCATCACACCAGGCTGGATGGCTCCTGCTGGACAGGCTCACCAGGGGTATAACCTTATAGATTTTTCTTGGGGTGGTAGGAAACACGTTGTTTCAATGTATAGGCTTCCCTGGCTTCCTGTGGAATAGGAGACTAGAGAGACCAGACCCAGTGGTTCTTTCTACCATGACTTCTTCTAGAATTCTGTTTTTGAGTATGTTTTTTTAAATTTTTTTTTAATTTTCTTCGTCCTACCAAGCAATCTGTGAAGGAATTGATTAAACAGACTAAATGCTGACTTCATAATAAATACCTATCACATGGTTCACAGACAAATTTGCTGACAGAAAGGTATTTGGCTGACTAAATTGAATGACCCCCATGTCCCTGTCCAGTGAGTGACCCAAGAGGTATTGTGTCCTGTGTGCAGCAATATAGTTAGTCAGCAGGGTTCATGGACCATCGCTTTGATGATTCCTTCATGCGGCACAGTGACAAAAGCTGGCTGTCCCAGGAGGGTACAGGGTGGGGCAGCCTTGTGGAGGTCCATAAATTAGTTTCAAAAGAGGCCTTAGCATGGATGACTCTGACTAGCTCATGGATGTTACAGATCCAGGAAGAGCCATTGAAAAGCCGGTCAAGGAAGGGCTCCCAGAGGCCCATCCCTATGGATTAAAGATGATGTCATCTGACCAAACATGGGTTCTTGATGAAGACAGGAAGCTGAGGGCTGCTGACCTCAAGCAGCTACCTAGCAGCCCTTGCCTTGACCTGTGAATCCTGTTTTTGATCTGAAATGATGGGAGGGACTTGTCCTCTATGTACCTAACATACACTGGATCAAAGAAACAAGCTGGCCAACTCCTAGTGGCCCATGTAGGGGAGATAGAGACTCAATACCTTTCCCAAGATGTCTGTATCCATCTTCCTCAATCACAGGGAACTTGATGCCACCAATAAGAGCAAGCTTGAGAGTGGGCTTCCTCAGGATTCTCTCCTGAGCAGTCTGCCTGGCCTCTCCCTTTCACCCCAGTTGTATCATGCCTGAAGGAGACCCAGCAACACCGCTCCAGATTCCTCACTAACAGGAGTGCCCCAAGTGCGCGAGCGAACGCTGCTGAAGCCACGTGTGCTGACCAAGTATATCAATGGTAAATGAGTGCAGGTGTTCAGCTTCCCCTCTGGGCCCTGAAAAGCGTAAGGTCTCACTGTCACTTCCCCCTCACAGTCCAGGCGTGTGGGGACTGGACTTAGATGTGGGTTATACCACTAGCTGCCTCTTTACCGTACCTCAAATTCACTATGCAGCTGTGCTGGTTAGTTTGAAATGACAACTTGCCACAGCCTAGAGTCACCTGGGAAGAGTCTCCATTGAGGCCTTCTCTAGATTAGATTGGCCTGTGGACATATCTGTGGGCAGTTGTCTTGACTGTTAATTGATCCAGCCCACTACGGGCAGCGCTGTTCCCTAGGCAGGAAACCCTGAACTGCAAAAATAAAGAATGCTAGCTGAAAGAAAGCAGGCAGATAACATAGGTGCATTTGTTTCTCTCTACTCTTGACTGAGGAGATGGTGTAACCAGTTGCCTTGATGTCCCTAATGTGATGGACTGTGATGGGCAATTATGAGCCAAATAATCTCTCTCCTACCCTGTGTTGCCTTTTCTGAGTATTTTATCACAGCAGTATGAATAAAACTAGAACAGTAGTCTAGGATGGCCTTGAACTCCTGATCCACCTGCTTCTGACTCTGGACACTGGGGTTACAGGTGTACACCATCATGCCCCCTTTCCCATTGCTGGTCAAAACCAGGCCTTTTGCGAATGCTAGGCAAACCCTCTACTGACTGACCTACATCCCCAGTACTGCTTGCTTGTTTTAGCAACTTCAGACAAGTCAGAACCCTAAGTGGGAATGGAAATAAATGTCCTTTAAAGTATGTCATGGCACATGTGCTTCTACTGTGGCCACAGATGACATGAAGAAACACTCGGGGAAGGACCAGCTGAAAGCTATAGTAGTTTCCTTTGCCTAGGGTCTCTGGCTTCAAGTTCAAAGGGGGCTTCCTTGGGACTACTCCCATATGTATACCCCCAACTCAAACACCTTTCACAGATCCACTGGCTACAGGAGAGAGGGACCTTCTTCTCTGTGCTCTTTGCTTTCTGTAATTGGGCCCAGCCTAACGCTTTGCCTTGGGCGCTATTGCTGGCTTGCAAACTCCTGCTTGCCTCTCGTACCACACATCACCATGGGAACTCCTGCCCACTGTCTTTACTCCCATTCCCATGTTATCCACCCTGACTACTAACCTAACGGATTTTAGCTTAGTGCCTTCAGGATGCCATAATAATGTACTGGGTGGCTGTAGTAATTGTTCATGTGCTCCCAGGTCTGAAGGCTGGAAGTTCCCGATCAGGCTGCCCCTGGGGTGAGTTTAATAAGGATCTCTTTCTGGCTCACAGAGGTCTCCTTTCTTGCTGTGTGCGCCTAAGACAGTGACATTATCTTACGTCTATCCCTTCTTAGAAAGACTCTAACCCCTCTCATGAGGCTCTACCCTCATGACCTAATTTCCACCCCATCCCCCATATTTCACCTTCAAATACCATTGCAGGGAAATTACATTTCAACATATTAATGTTGGGAGATGGAGCAGAGACATTTTGTCCCTAGCGACTTTCCATCTCTCAGGGTTTAGTCACAGCTTATCATTCCAGGATGGCTTCCTGGTATTTCTGCATGCATAAGACTTGCCTTCGGTGGCATGAGAAACACAGTTCAAATTAGCTTCCGAGGAAAGAAAATAGGAACAAGTGGTCCTGACTGTGAAAGTTAAGGTTAACCCAGGCACAGTGGGATCCAGGGGAGCTTATGATGACCTTGGGACTTGGTCTCTCTTTCCCCATCTTTGTTTCATTTCAGAAGTCTTTCCTCATGTGAGGCTAGAAGTGTGTCTCTACCCCACGCTGAACCCCAAGCCTGATTCCTGCAACTGGAAAACACTATGGGTTGTAGACTTACAAACACACATTGTGTTCATTTGAATGTAATTGGTCCCCATAAACTCAAAGGGAGTGGCACTATGGGGAGGTGTGGCCTTAAAGTGGGTGTGGCCTTGTTGAAGGAAATGTGTCAAAGTGGGGGAAGGCTTTGAGGTATCTTTTGCTTAAGTTTCACTTAGTATCACTGCCCACTTCCTGTTGCCATCTGATCAAGATGTAGCCAACACCCTGTCTGCCAGCATGCCACCATGCTCCCTTGCCATGTTGATAATGGACTGAGCCTCTGAAACTGTAAGCGAGCCACCCCAATTAAATTTTTTTCCTGGTATAAGTTGCGGTGGTCGTGGTGTCTCTTCACAGCAATAGAAGTAGTAACTAAGACACATGTGTTGTGGTGGAGTATGGTGGACCAGTCCAAGTATCTAGACAAGGTGTCTTGATCTCTGCTGTGTTATCTAGGAACTTTTGCTATAAAAGCCTGTGGCAGGGAAGGGTCATAATGAAGTTCCCTTGGCTAATTCAGCCTGGTGACCCCTTGAGGTGGTTAAACTCAATTACCAACTCAACTGGCTGGAAAGTCAGCTAAGAGATCCACCTTTGATTGGGTCTGTGAGGGCATGCCCAGAAGAACCAACAGAGGGAAGAGCCTCTCCCTCAGAGTAGGTGGCATCTTCCAATGGGGTCCAGATAAAAAGAGGACTCTAGGGAAACATGTTCCTTGCCTATCTGCTTTCCTTTCTTGCTAGTAAGTTCAGTTTATAGTCTACCCATTTCCTTCCACCTGCCAGAGGTCCTTTACTGCTACCAGAACCCAGCTTAGCCCGAAGACTAGTGGCTCTCCAGGAATACTCTAAGCCTTTGTCATCAAATTGGGACTGCTGAGGTATCCAGAGGGTCTTCAGCCTCTCTGGAAGAAGAACAGCCACTATGAGACTACCCAGCCCCTATCCTCTAAGCCAGTCTGCTAAATCCTCTGTAAAATACATAATCATTCTCTGGCTCTGTCGCTCTGGAGAAGCCTGACCCCTTAGCTGACTTGGCACGCTCTTCACTGCCAGCCCTGTTGTCAACTCATTGACCCTACTGTGCACCTTTGGCCTTACTTAGGGGGTCACTTCTCCCACAGGAGCACATGTTAGGAGAAGAGCCAGTGGGGCTTAGCCCACCATGGCCTCTCCCTTCCTACCTCCTTAAGGACAAAGGGCCCACGCTTTATCCACATAGACTTTACCCAGTAGGACTGCTGTGCACCCAGATCCTGTCAGTTGATATTCTAGTGGGGGAGATGGCAAAATATGGCTTACTAGATTTTGTCCATGAATAATTCTACACACAAAGCTATAATTTGTGTGTCAATAGCTTAATATTCCCTACTATTTCTTTCTGGATGTCTCTGGAAACAAAGCCTAACCTCCCTCGAGGCAGACAATTCCTTAGGGCTGACTGGAAAGGTCACTCCAAGAAAGCAGAGAGACCACATGTTAACATTTCAAAGCCTTAGCATGCCAAGCATATACCCTGTTCCCTTGGCTGGCTCACCTGTTCCCAACAGATACTCATGGCACCCAAAGCTATGCCCCCAACTGGGTAGAACCCTGCTCTCACAGTAAAATGTGGATCCCCTTATTTTGTAAAGGGACCTTGTGCTATTAATGTTAATCTCTCTTTCTCTCTCTCCCTCCCTCCTCCCTTCCCTCCTCCTCCTCCTACTCTTCCTCCTCCTCCTCCTCCTCCTCTTCCTGTCTTCTTCTTGAGTCTCGGGTGTCCAAGTTGGACTGAAATTCACTATTTACCGGAGGACCTTGAAGTCCTTACGTCCAGTGTGCTGGGATGACAGGCCCATCCACTGTGCTGGTTTATACAGAGCTGGAGGTGGAATCTGGGGGCCTGTGTACTCTACCAACTGAGCTACAACCCAGCCTAGCTTCATTTCTTATGCTTTTTAAATTTCATTTTATAAATTATATTTATTTGTTGGAGAGCCGGGGGGAGGGGGAGAATGCCATGTCATATGCATGGAGGTCAGAGGACATCATTTCTTTAGCTGGCTAGATACCCAATGTTATCCTGGGAAAAATACAAACAACGGATCAAAACCATTAAGCATGACCCACAATTCAAACAGCCACCCTATGCTGAAAGGCTCTGGGTAGCAAGACACATACAAACCTCCCCGTGCACCTCCCTGAGCTCCCATAAGCCTCTCATTCTGCCCTGCTTGTCTTCCAAGATGGCTTACAATTTCCTGTGATTCTCCAGTGTTCTGAGTCATCCCCTCGTCTCTGCTACAGTGGAGCCTACAAAGACCTCTGTCCCCTGAACATTTACCATGTCATTGCTTGACCAGATCCATAAATATCGGTGCCCACACTCCTGACTCTGGGATGCCTAATGAGGAGGCCATCCTGGAAATGCAGACCAGTGCACACCTGATGTATTTCTTGGGCTACAGATGAGTGAGTATTCTTAATGGAAGTCACTCTCTTAGTGACCCGGGAAATGTGGAGGGGGCAGAAACTCACTAAATCTTTTCTTTAATCCTTGATATTTGGGAGGGGGTGTCATATAGGCAGTCTGCACTTTCTGGTCACTAAAAGGCAATCTGGCCCGGGAATTGATTCTGGCTTTGGGCAGCTCACAGAAGCTGAGTCTTAACTGCAGACCCATTGTGGCTAAAATATGCAAATGAGGCTGGAGTCACTTCAGGGCAGCAAATGGATGACTGCAAAGTGGAGTGGAAGATGTCATTTTCCAGGACAAAGGAAGGGCAAAGGTTTGCTGGAGGGTTTCCCAGAGACCAGTCCACAGCTGAGCCTTAGGGAAGATTCATTCCAGCTTCCCCAGCAGAATGGGCACGAAGGAACACCCAACTTGGACAAGCGATTTTGAAGATTTTATTTTTATATATGTGTGTATGTGTGCATGCCAGGGTGGATCTCATGGAGGCCAGAAGAGGGCATCAGATCTCTTGGAGTTTGGTGTTACAGGTAGTTATGAGCCATCTGATGTGGGTGCCGGGTCCTGAGTGCAAGTCCTCTCCAAGAGTAATTTGTACTCTTAGCTTCTGAGCCATCTCTTCAGTCTTTGAAGCAACTGTAATGTGGTGGTGGTTCTGGTGGTGTGTCTGTGTTTCTGTGTGTGTGTTTGTGTATGTGTGTATGTGTGTGTTTGTGTGTATGGTGTGTTTGTGTGTATATGTGTGTATGTACATGTGTGTATGTGTGTGTTTGTGTGTGTGTATGTGTTCTACCATGTGAACACATGTGGAAGTCAGAGGTTGACAGCAGTTTGTTTTCCTCATTCACTTCTCCATCTTGCTTTTGAGACAGGGTCTCTCCCTGAACCAGGAACTCATTATTCTACTAGAGTGGCTGCCAAGAGAGTCCCCGGAACCTGACTCTCTTTGTCCCCCAGTGCTAGAGTTGGAAGGATGTGACGCCATGCCCTCTTTTTCACATGAGTGAGCATGGGTCCTCAGGACCATGCCATGAACTTTATCAGATGAGGCATCTTATCAGGCCTGACTTTAATGTTAGGCCTGTAGCTCCTGTTGTTCAGTTGTGTGACCTTGGGAAGGGTTCTTCCACCTCGGGCTTCTGTTTCTTCATTGGTAAAGCAAGGTTTCATCTTCATTTTCTTGTTTCCAAAATTCCTTCCAGAGAACCCGGTTCTGTTATCTGCTTGTGATTTCCTCGCCTTGGTGCTTTTGTGAATCTTATAATTGGCTTGTTGCCAGGGAAACCATTCTGTATGCTCACCTGAGCTCGCAGACAAACTAGCCACTAGGTTGCTCAGGTGCCAGGAATTGGGCAAGATGGGATCTACTGAGCCCTGCCTGGTAAACCTCACCAGGTAGAGTTCCTAGAGATATGGCTGGGTAGGTCATGCCCTGCGGGGTGGGCTGGGAGAATAGTCGTTGTCCTGATCAGAGGGAGGAGAACATGGTCAGGAGGCTGGGGTCAAGTCTCTGGTCCGTGACTGTGTGGTCTCAGATAACCTTTTCTGGACTTTGCATCCTCATGCAGACAAGAAGCACTGTCTCTGGTCCCTTCCTTCTCCTGCCATGCCATGCTGGTGAGAGGTGATTTCTCACATAAAGAAGCAAGACTTGGTTTTGTCAACGCTATCTCTGGCAGTGGAGTTCTGAAGACCTTTGACCTTCCTCTCCCCAAGTGACCAAAACAAATAGTTAGTGAGGTCAGGGGCTAATTCTCTGAGCCAGGGATGGGGGTGTTCTGGGTCCTTAGCCTGGTGCTGATGACTGAAAAGAATGAAACTTTTAGTTCTGGCTATTTATTTTCTAATATGCTCCCCCGCTATTTTGCTTACCATTGGCTGGCTGATGGGCATGGAATCAGGTACCTCTTCTGGCCCTCCGGCCTCGGCTGATCAGTTCAGAAGTTCCAACCTGTTCTTCTCTAGGCTGCCCATGTGGATCTGTGGGTGGGAGATGGAAGTTGCTGGAGAGCTTAGGAGTTATAGATCCCAGGATCAACCCAGAGCTGCTGATCCAGGACCTCCTAGTGGCACCAAGAATTCTGATGTGTGTGTGTGTGTGTGTGGGTGGGTATGTGTGTGTGCACATGCACATGTGTGGAGGTGGAGAATGGAAGTTGATATTGTGTGTATTCTTTTATCTCTGCATCTAACTTTTGGAGGTAGGGTCTTTCACTGATCTGTCTAGGCTGTCTGGAAAAGTCCCAGGGACCCTCTCATCTCAGCCTCCCAGCTCTGGTGTTCTGATATTTCTACGGGGTGCTGGGAATCCAAACTCAAATTCTCAAATTTTCATGACAAGCTTTTAAATATCTTTCTAAACCCCAAACTTCTGTATTACATTTATTTTTAATTGTGTATGTGTGTGTGTGTGTGTGTGTGTGTGTGTGTGTGTGTGTGTGGTGCCTGCAGAGGTTGGAAGGGGTATTGGGTCCCCTGAAGTTTGAGTTATAGGTAGCAAGATGCCTGGTGTGAGGGACGGGAATCCCACTTGGGTCTTCTGGAAGAGCAGTGCAGGCACTTTCCTTCAGAGCCATTTCTTCATCTCCTATGCTTCTGTGCTTTAGTAAGTTTCTCCTCCTCATCTTTCCCCTTTCTCATACCCCCGTCACACACACTGTATAAAAGTTCTATATAAGCATAGCTGTCTGGCATGGTCTCTCTCTGTCACTAACTGGACTGGCAGGCTCCTCTACCAACAGAGTAACCCTTGGTATCACACCTTAGACTTGGAAGTTGGCCTCTGAGACTATGCCTCTAAGTAGATGGAGATTTGGGGTGTTTTAGGCATGAGCTGGCTTCCGTAATTTGTGCATAGAGAGGCATCTAGATTACAGAGATGGCATGAAATAGGGGCTGAGAGGGAACCAGAAGAGAGGATGGAGGGGTGACTCCTGGGGGCTGTGGACCATAGCCCAGCTTCTCTGAAGCAGCAGCTTGCCTGCGGGCTTGGAGAGGGCCCAGTAGATTTGTCAGTACCGAAGAGCAAGTGACTCACATTGTATGTGTGTATATGTGCGCACGTGCATGCACACACACATGTGAGGGTGCATATGCATGTGTATAGAGGCTGAGGACAACCTCTGATATCATTCCTCGAGAGCCATGCACCTTGTTTTTAAACAGGGTGTCTCTCCTTGGTCTGTACTTGCTAAGAAGGCAAATCTGGCTGGCAGAGTCCCAGAGGGACAGCTGTCTCTGCCTCCCTGGCATGGGACTCTAAACAGGTCCAGGATTTTTGTTGTTGTTGACAGGATTTCACTATGTAGCCCTGGCTGACCTAGAATTCATTAAGTAGCCCATGCTGAACCCAGACTCACAGAAATGCACCTGCTGTTTCCTCTTGAGTGCTGGGATTAAAGAGTGGTGGCAGTAGAGGCTTATTCTTGTTCTGGTTCTTATTCACCGGCTCTGGGAATCAAACTTAGGTTCTCATGGTTGCAAGGCCAGCATTACTGACTGAGCCACCCCCGCCTCCAACTCATGACTCACATCTTTTGCTGAGATAAATCTAATTTCTGGTGCTTGCCCCATAAATACACATGGCCCGCTTGCCCAGCCAGAGCAGGTGGCAATACCACTTGCCAAGGAGATGCCATTGGCCCCAGCTGACACTTTACAGCAGCTCCCAGCCCTTCTTGCCAGTGCCCGCCCCCCAGCATTCTTTACACAGTTTCGCCTTAAAGAAAGAGACACTTCAGCCTCTTTACCCAGTGAACCACTGTGGCTCGGACACGCAGTTCAGTCCCTCTCAAACATTCCTTGAGAAAAACACGAAGATGCAGACCCGGATTCAGCAGCCTGGGGCAGGGCCAGAGGGTCTGCCTCCTCCTTAATAGGCCTCCACAGGGCGTGCTGAATGCTGCTGCCTCAAAGGACCACACTTAGAACAGCAGAGCTTTAGATTTCCCAGGCAAGGAATTAGCAAATGAGTTGTCAACGAAAACCCCAAGATCAGAAAAAACCTCATAGAAACAAAACCTAAAGCAACACACTAGTTTTAATTAATAAAAAATATCTGAATAGACCATCCTTGTTAAGAAACCCCAAGTTATTCTTTCTTCACCATACAGAGAGAATAGCCCCGCTCTCAGGGAGAAGAAGGAAGAGGGTAAGCCCACGTTGTAATTAGCGTATCAATGGCTGATGATTAAATGAGGCTTTCTAAAGGGCTGGAGGATATCTGGACAGTTTCTCCCCCTCTCAAATTTTCAAGCACCGAGCTACCTCTGTCTTGTTCCGGCCTGCTGGTACTTATTATTTGTGCACAGCCTATTTTCAAAAGCAGACAGAGACGTGTCCCTCCCTGCGACATTCACAGCTCCCTCGGCAATGCAGCCCCGTCGCTGGTGCCAATCTTCTCACCAAAGACATTGCTTTTGTTTTATTTTTCTCTTTCAAGAAACTGACATCTTAGCGCCTCATATCCATCTTAGTTTAAACAAATGTTTTGATTACATCCAAGCGCGAGCCCAACAAAAGCTGTTGGGACCGAGCTGACGCATTTCCCTATTAGTTTTAGACAATTTGTTCTAATATTGTTGGGAATCGTTCGTTTATACACCCATACAGATTTGATTACTTTACTTGTTTCATTAATCTTTATTTGTTTAATCATCTGTTTAATCTGTTTAATCGTTGGTTTAAGTGGAAAGCTTACATGAAGATGTTTCGCGGTGGCTCATCCAGGCATCCTGACGTGGAGCCCAGCGTTCCTTTTTGACTATTTATCACGTTCTTTTATAGGGCTTCATGAGCCACTTGAAAGCCTGTAGGATGCTTCGGGGAATTCAATAATTTAGTAGTTCTTCACCACTGAACATGATGTATTTTTAAAAATGTTATTTAAATAAGCAATATTTGTGGAATAATTTGACTTCCATTCTGGGCTTGCGGTTCCTTCTCTCCCAACCAAATGCAATATTTAAGTTGGCATGGAGACCAGTCTTTAAGAAACTGGGAAGGGAAGTCTGGGAGACTGGGACTGCTCTCAAGGATGAGAAGATCTTGTCTGCTACAAGTCCAAGTTGGTTTTTGTGCAAAAGCCTAGGCAGTGCCTGGAATCTGACATGGCCTTGTCACACTGTCAATGTGAGGTCCTGCCATCTCTCTCCATGTTGTAAATGTGTATCATGTTCCACCACCGGTCAGATGCAGAACCCTAAATGCTACCAAAACCCCTTGGGAGCCATTTGTGAATGCAATTAGAGAGTGGCTTTTGTACCCATGAATCTCTTGAATAGGTCAAGCCATGTCTATGGTGAGACTTTTGTGGGAGGTTCCAACCATGCTGGAAGGTGGGAGGTAAGGGTGCTGACTGTATAAGCCAAATGTCTCAATGTGGGAACAGCAGGTGCAATTTCAAAGAGCCAGAGGGAACATCTTGAATTGGGGCAGGAAACTTGTGGGGATACATTGATGTTGCAAAATGCATGATAGACAGAGCCCGCCTCCTCTGCAAATGGAGAAAGATCCCCTGCCTTCACACCACCCTCCCAAGCCCTCAGCATCTTCTGAAGCTCCTTATTACTTGTTACTTTTGTGTCCAGCCCCAAAGTGACAGCTACAGAGTTTAAGGCAGAATGGTGGCCAGAAGTCACTGGCAAGGAACCCTGTGCCTCAACCCATACCTTTTTTAACTTTTTAGCCCTTTATCAAAAGAGCTGATGTGCGAACAAAAGCAGCCATGCTCTGTCTTGCCCTTACTATTTCAATTTTCACGGCCCTGCGTGGTTAGATGTCCCTCAAGCCTGTCTGGAGTGTAGCTGGGATGTCAATCTGCACGTTTATACTGTGCAGTGAATGATCTTTATGGTTTGAACCTCACCCTTTGGCCTTTCAGGCATGATCATGCAGGGAACAGGGCCCCCTAACATACCTGGATACGTTTGGGTTAGTGCCTCCACTCTCACCAGCCATGTGACCTTGGGTAAGTTATTTAAGATGGAAGGACACAGGAGGTTAAAAAGTGTCTGGTCCAGTGGAGCCTCTTTCTCTGGAGTCCTCTCCCCCCACCCCATGCTCCTGTTTGGGACACTGCTTCTCATCCAGCTGGTAAGAATGACAAGAGCCCTTGACTCACTGCTCACCAGAAGAGTGACATGACAAAGAAGGTGCCCATGCCTGCCGGGCCTGGTATCTGGTTAGCATGGGCACTGGGCCTGCAGGGGTCCATCTATGGGCATTTGTGCAGTTGTCCTCTGAAGAGGTGAGGGTGGGGGCTCCAGAGGGAGAGACTCCACAGGGTGAGGTACTTATTAACCTTCTGTGTCCTTCTGTCTGTCCCACTATTATCAGAAAGACTGAGTTGCTTCCTGTCACCAGCATATATCAGTCCTGATGGCCAATTCCTGATCATCCTCCCAGGAACCCCACCTATCCCTATTGTGCCTTCAGTCTGAGACTGCTCTTCATTTGGTCCCCAGCAATCTAGTCCCCTGGAGGCTCTTGGCCATATTTCTGAAGGGATGACTTCTAACCATGTCTTGTGTGGTATGGAGGGAGATGGATTTATTAATCATCTTCCTCCCAAGCATCTAGATTTTAGTGTCCATAAACCACTAAGTCTTAAAACCACTTAGTCCTGCCTCTGTCTGTACATTTCCATGGTATTCCCAGAGTCCTTCTTCTTCTTTTTTTTTTTTGTAGTTCAAAGATTTATTTTTTTTATTGTTAAAAGAAAAATTTACATTTACTCCCCTTGTTCCCGGCCTTCCCGCTCCCCCACTACCCCACCGCCCTCCCCCTGCTTCCTTAAGGA
>JAQHUG010000010.1:73821-78821 GCA_028555095.1 Dicrostonyx torquatus
TAGTATCCCCAGGATACTAAAGTGGTCTGAAGTGGTGGGAAGAGTCTGGAAGGAGCAGTCAGCCAGCACAGCTTGGGACATTAAGCCCTAGTTGGGGCCCTTCTGTCTGTGTTGGGCTAAGCCCATCACCCAGCCTTTCAACCAAGGAAGGGGGTGTGTGTGGGAGGAGGGTCCCTTGGAAGGGTTTACATTCTTCCTTTCCTCTAGGGCTCAGGACTTAGGGAAGACTGGTGGTAGGAACAGCATGCCAGCCACACAACTCAGTTCAGCAAATACTGGTGCTCAGGGCAGTAAATTGCTGTGGTCAGTTACACCTTGTGTCCGTGGAGGAGACAGGGGAACGGAGATGCTCTCTATGCAGAAGTCTTTGCTTATTGCCATGGGACATTCACTTAGTTAAGCAAAGATGCCTTTGGGTTAACGGATGTTCTTCCAGATTCTAGATTTGGCAATAAACTTTGGAACAGAGACAAAAAAAAGAGCCTGGAATTGTATTTAAGGAGCAATGGAGAGAAGCCTGTGGCCAATACCCAGAGGTCTCCATGGCTAGGACCCTCACAGAAGGTCTTTAGAAACTCAGAATAGGGGCAAATGGCAGAACAAACTGGGAAGCCTAGCCACACAAACCCTAGGTCATCGTGGTGTGACCCTCTGTAGCCATGTCACACTTGGCAGATGCCCATGGAGACACGGACTGATTGGAAAGCTATCTCCCCTCACTGAAATTCTCACCTGCTGCAGCCACAAGAGCAGGGCTCTTGGGTTCACTATCCCTGCATCACATTCTTTCTTCTTGCTTCCTCACCTGACGGCTGTGCCTGTACAGCGTCAGCAGATAGGAAAGGTGAGGTCAGCCAGAACTCGAGGTTGACAGTAGAAAGGGATGAGGTGTTCTGGCAACTCTGTTTAATGTTGGGTGCCCACCATGTGCCAAACCATATGCCAAGTGCTAGGAGTGCAGCAGTGCGTCTTCTGGGTCCCCTTTATAGGAGGCTGTGAAGATGAAACAAGAGACGTGAGCGCATCCATGGATACTAAGCAGGCTGCTCCACTGAACCAGAGCACGGAGCACTTTGCCTGCCAAACTAAGAACCATGCTCTCATGAGCAACGATGACTCATAAAGTGGTTCGGGACAAAAGAGTGGGAAGAACTGATTTTGTTTTTGAAACTTTTAATTACAAAAATAAATCATGCTCATAAAAAAAGATAGAATGGCCTGAAGAAAGCATGAGATTAAAGTTCTCATGATGTTTCCTCCCTGAAACACTGAAGCTCTCAATGTAGGCATCTGTATGCTTTTGTTGGTTTATTTATTTACTGCATTTAAAAACCACATGTACTTATTTCATAGAAATAATATTTTGCTGCCTATCTGTCATCTTATGTAACAATGGCTATGGTTTCATACGGGTGCATATAAGTTAATCTTGCTGTTGGGGCATAATTTTGTGCTCACCTTTAAAAAAAGTGGTCACTGGGTAATGGAGAGATGACTCTTCAGTTGAGAGCACCGACTGTTCTTCTGGGGATCCAGGTTCTATTTCCAGCACCCACTTGGTAGCTCACGGCCATCTGCAGTTCCAGTTCTGAAGGATTTGACACTTTCTCTTAGCCTCTGTGGGCACCACGTACTCCCATAGTACACAGACACACATCTGAGCAAAACACCCATGCACCTCATACACACAGACAGATCTTTTTAATCGCTACCTACTCTGTGACACTCTCTTTTAGTCTTTAAATGCTCACTGAGCATCTGAACAGCACATTTTTGTTTTTGCTATCTTTTTTATATTTATTTGCGGTGTATGTGTGCATGGGCAAGAGGTGTGTGTCTGTAGGTCAAAGGACAGCTTCCAAGAGCTGGCTCTCTCCTCCAAGCATGTGAGTCCCAGAGGTGGAGTTTAGGTGGTGGGAGGAGCCATCTCATCAGTCCTTGATTTTTCCTTTTAATCAATTATACCTGCACTGAAGTGCACTTTCCACATCTGCAGTACAGCTGTTGAGTTCTGACCACGGGTAACGCCACATAACCATCATTTCTACACAAAGCGTTTCTCTCCCTGTCAAGTCTCCCCTTTGCTGTCAATCTCTATTTCCAACCCAAGACACCACCACCAATATAGACTGGGATGACTAATCTTGACTGCCGGATTGACATGACTTAGAATAACTCTGGAAACAAAACTCCAGGCACGTCTCGGTCTAGATGAAGGCAGATGAGGAGAAAGGCATACCCTCTGTGTGGGGAATCATTTCATAGGCAGGGGACCGAGACTGAGTTAAAAAGGAGAAGGCAAGGAGGACCAACCGGCATTCCTTCATCCCTCTGCTTCCGGACTGTAGATGCAGTGTGCCCAGCTGCCTCGAGCGCTTGCCGCCATGTCTTCCCTGCCATGGTGAGCTGTATGAACCCTCAGCCGTGAGCCTGAATAAACCCTTGCTGCTTTTGCCAGGCGTTTTATCAGCACAATGAGAAAACTGACTTAATACAAAGGTTTCCATCACTAGTGTGACAGAATTTGGTCTGTTTAAGCTTCAATGTATAAAGACTAATAAAGTATGTGTTTTTTTCGTAAATGAATTTTGCTCAGCATGATCTTTTGAGATTCATCAGTGCTGTTACATTTACTAGGGTTTTATTCTTTTTTATTCCCAAACATTCTATTGCATAAACTTATCACAATCTTCTGTTGACTCAACTGTAAGAAGAAATGGGCTTGTTTCCAGTTGGGGCCTATTACAAATAGAACTGTTAGGAACATGCTTGTAAGAGGTCTTTCTGTGAACATATATTTTCATTTCTCAAGGGCTGAGTGGCAGAATGGCTGGCTCATGTGACAGGTGTACTTTGGGGTTTATAAGAATCTGTCAAAATGTTTTCCAAAAAGGGTCCTGCCATTTTTCATGTCTATGTGGTACATATTACATTATGTATTATTACATAGGAGAGTTTTATTTGGTCCATATATTTGTCAACACTTGGCATTGTCAGTTTTGTTAGTTTTAGCCACACTGCGGGGAGAGAGTATATTATGATTTTAATTTGCATGCTCCCATGACTAATGAATATGAGCATGTGGTTTTCAAGTGTTTATTAAGCTTTCATATATTTTCTTTAGTATAAGGTTTGGTCAAATATTTGGTTCATTTTTTGTTGTTGTGTCTGTGTGTGGTGCATGTGTGAGTGTGTGTGGGTTTTTTTTTTTTGTGTGTGTGTGTACAGGGTGTTCAAGGAGGTTAGGAGACATGGGATGTCCTACTCCATCATTCTTGGCATTACTTTCCAGAGGAAGAGTCTCTCGCTGAGCCTGGAGTGAGGCTGGCAGGCTGCAAGCCCCAGCAGTCCTCTGGGCTCTGCCTGCCACAATGTTGGGGTTGTGATGATGCACAGCCACACCTGGGTTTTTCCATGGGTGCTGGGGATTTGAACTCAGATCCTCATGCTTGTACATCATTCACTCAGCCCTGTGCCTTCTCCCCATCTGCTTGTTGTTTTGTTTTTCTGAGACAGGGTCTTACTATGAAGCCTAAGTTGGCCTTAAACTTGCAATTCTCCTGGCTCGGCCTCCTGAGTACTGGATTACTGGGAAGAGATTACATAATTCCTACATCTAACTGGCTATATGACCTTAAGAAACTAATTCAGAAAAAAAGTTTGTTCTGCCACCCCCTCCCCCAGGAACAAGGAGTTGCTAGAAGAATATAAATTGGGAATTTAGACATATTCTTGAGCTCTATACGAGCATGTGTGTGCCCGCAATACTCTAAGGTGTTGCACGTTCATCTCACCTGTGTCTCACCTACACACAGATACTTCTCTTCTTCCTGTGATTCTGTTTCCCTGTTGTCCACCGTCAGCAGGAAGTAACCAACCTCAGGACTCCAGAGTATTGTTCTGAAGCAGAAGGGACAAGTCTCACTCAGCAGTTCAGTCACCAGATATCTCCTCAGCACAAAGCCCCCAGCAGTCAGAAAGGTAACATTTTTCTTCTCTTCCAGGCTGGAAAACAAATGCCAAAATGAAAGTTCGGAGAAAAAGTGCTGGCAGCTAGTGTAAACAGACTTTCCCCGGAAGGGGCTTCCTTCCAGCCCTGTTCACTGAGTCCAGGCAGCCCTGGGCATTCTCCAAGGCCTGAACAAAGTGTGGCAGTGGGACACAAAGTGGCTTGCAGACGTGTAGATGCGTTTGCGAGCACAATGTGTGTGTGTGTGTGTGTGTGTGTGTGTGTGTGTGTGTGAGATAGAAATCAGAGGCCAACTTGTGGGAAACAGTTCTCTCCTTCTATCATCTAGGTCCCAGGGATTGAATTTAGGAAGTCAGGCTTGGCGGCAAGCGCCTTTACCTGCTGAGCTATCTCAATGGCCCTGCAATGGTTACTCATATAAAGGAGTGTTATTTTTCTGAGTCTTTACCTGCTCCAGTGGTCTGAACTAGAATGTTCCCCATAGGTTCATGTATTTGAACACTCGGTCCTAAGCTGCTGGTACTAGTTGGAGGCTTAGGGGGTGTGGCCTTGCAGGAGCAAGTGTGTCACTAGGGGAGGGATTTAAGGACTCCAGTTGTCATACGCCCACTTTGCTCGAAGTGCTTTGTGGTTGCAGCTCAAGTGTGAGCCCTCAGCATCTAGTTCCCACCGCCACGCCTGCTTCTTGCTGCCATACTCCCTCACCATGACTTGCTGCCATACTCCCTCACCATGACAGAACCATGAGCCAAATACACGCTTCCTTCTATAATTTGCCTTGGCCAAGGTGTTTATCACAGCAACGGAAAGGTAACTAAGTCCCGGGCATGTGCAGTCCTTTACTTGGTAGTTTTTATAGTGCTTCTCTGGGGTACTCTAGGCCCAGCCCAATCGCACACTGCCTGCCTGATTCCTATAGGTGAGATTAAGGTCCCCTGGTCTAGGAATTGGAAAATAGTAGCCAATGGGTTACTCTTGTCTTTATTTTTTTAATGTCTTATCTTTATTTCTCTTTGTACATATTTATGAG
>JAQHUG010000010.1:87863-110910 GCA_028555095.1 Dicrostonyx torquatus
CAAAGATCTGCCTGCCTCTGCCTCCCAAGTGCTGGGATTAACCATTTTTCTTCTTAAAGTTTTTTTTAAGCATTTATTTTTATTTTATCTGTATGTGTGTATCTGTGTGAGATATGTGCTCATGAGTGCAGTGCCCTCAGAGGCCGGAAGAGGGCATCAGACATTTCAGAGCTAGAGTGGTTGTGAACTGTCCAAAGTGGGTGCTAGGAACTGAATTTGGATTTTCTGGAAGAGCAAGAACTATTTCTAGCTATTGAACTATCTCTCTAGCCTCCTTAAAGTTCTAGAAGTCTGCTATGCTGCAAGCCTGGGTTAAGGGTGGATTCTTCTCTTGGAAGAATTTTGTGTCCTAGTTAGGAGGCTGGCAACATGCCTGCCTTAGAGTTAAGTAAATCAAGGTCCTGGGAGTTCAATGGCTCATAACATCTCAGGGCGATGTAGGACCTAAAACTCAGGCTTTCTTACCTTTCACATTAAAGCTCAAACATGCCTCCAAAGCTCCTCACCAGGCAAGCGACCTTCAACTAGGTGTCTCATTGGGCTGAAAAGGAGCTCAAGGCCTGAGATGGTGGTGACGTCACCTTTTCCTTGTGGTTAGGACTCAAAACCAAAAAGAGATTAGGCAACCAGAAATCAAGTATAAGAATTCTTTGATAAGTCTGAGTCATTTTTCAGCAGAAGGAAATCATGTTGTCTGATGCAAAAGTAAGCAAGGTGGTACCTGGCTACAGCTCCCAGGTCATCACGGGCATGCCTGGCATCATTGCTCACTTTTCCTCGAAGGCCCTGTGTCCTCCCTTCCATTTGTTTGATAATGTGTGGCACAGAAAGCAGACTCCATCTTCAGGAGCTTGAGCAAGGTTACAGAGGGTTCACACTCCAGGTTTTGGAACCCACAGCCTAGACCTCATGCCCATGTGACCTTGGAAGTGACTGGCGTTCTCAGGAGTGAAGTACCAATAAGGGAGAGATAATTTCTGATTGGTCACTGGGCAGAAGTTCCCAGCAGGGTCCAGCTCTGAGTCCCTCTAGGTCTCTCTAAGCAAATGGGAATCCTGGGTGGAAGTTGTTTTCTTTCCAAGACATGAGACAGATATAGAGATGGGGGCTGGCACAGTGGGTGGGGAGGGCCTTGAGGCTGTATGCTAACTTGGTAGCAGGGATTGGGGGTTGGGGATCTGCCCAAAGTCCTGATCAACCAAAGTGACAGCTAACTTGACCTTTCATGCAAATCACCCTGAGGTTCTCTTCCATCTGCCAGAATTCAACCAGTAAGGCCCTGTGGGTCCCTGTGAGCACATTCCAGCAAGCAAGTGTTTGCATAGCTCTCAGTTCTTCTGAAGAAGCCATCTCTTGGTATGTCAAGTGCCTGCTGCATACTTACCCCTCAGTTCAGCCTTCTGGGGCATGCTCCTGCCTCCATTTGCCAGATGAGGCAACTATGGCCTAGGGGAACTAAGGGGCTTGCTTTTCTAGTAGGAAGAGCAGGGCTAGTATAGGCTACCTCCAAAGCCAAAATGGACCTCCTTCATGCTCAGGAGACTCATAGCATGGCTCAGTCTCTCCCCATCAGGTTAGTGGAGACTTTATTAGCTTTCATTCTTGGGTTCCTTGGTCCAGAAGAATAATAGAAAAAAAAGAGTATGATAGAACAAAAAGAAAGAGATTCTTGGAGGGTTGCTGCATTCTAGGGTAGTAAGATCCTACATGCACACCTGTATGCAGGCATGCATTAGTACCCCAGCATCTATGGCCCTGTATGTGCACACATATGCACACACACAGGCCTGCCTGCTGGCTCTGTCCAACTGTACCTGGATGATTTTGTGTATCAACTTGACACAAGCTAGAGTCATCAGAAGAAAGAGCATGAGTTAAGGAACTAGATCCATGAGATCCAGCTGTAAGGCATTTTCTCAATTAGTGATGGGTCCAACACATAGTAATTGATGCCATCCCTGGGCTGGTGGTCCTGGGTTGTATAAGAAAGAAGGTTGAGCAAGGCATATGAAGCAAGTCAGAAAGCAGCACCCATCCATGGCCTCTGCATCAGCTCCTACCTCCTGGCTCCTGCCCTGCTTGAGTTCCTGTCCTGACTTCCTTCAGTGATGAACAGCAGTGCTGAAGTGTAAGCCGAATAAACTCCTCCCCAACTCACTTTTTGGTCATGGTGTTTCTTTGCAGCAACTGAAACCCTAACTAAGACAAGTTGGTACCAGGGACTGGGGTATTGATGTGATAGGCCTGACCATGCTTTTGTTTAGAGTAGTGTGGCTTTGGGCTTTTGGATTAGAGGAGCAGTTGGATACTTTAAGTGAGGCTTAATGAGTTGTCCTAGTAGAAACATTGAAGACAGTGGTGCTGAGGGTGATTTGAACTGTGGGGGCCTGGCTCAAGAGTTTTCAGAGAGAAAAATATTAGTCTGTGGCCTAGAGACTCTTCTTGTGATATTTTGGCAAAAGAGAGTGGCTGCTTTTTGCCCTTGTCCAAAATGTTTGCCTGAGGCTAGTTTGAAGAGTTTCGGGTTAGCTGAGTTGACAGAGGAAATCTCAAAACAGCCTTGAATAGACCTTGTCCTGTGGTTATTAGTGTTCACTCTATAAAGATCTACAATAAAAGGAGCAAGCTGAGAAGGGAAAGATACAAAATGTACAATTTGAGGGGAAAGGGGGCACCAGGAAGTGGAATGAAGCTAATTCCTGTGTTTAAGGAGACAGACAGATTAAAGAAATGCCTAATGCTAAATGGAATAAAGGGAGTGGTGATCTCAAGGCAAGATCTCACCCAGCTATGCTTTCAAACTGTGAAAAGCATAGCTTTTCACAGAAAAGCTCAGAACCAGGTGTGGTGGTACACACCTTTAATCCCAGCTAGAGGCAGAGGCAGAAGGATCTCTGAGTTCAAGGCCAGTTTGGTCTACAGATCAAGTTTCAGGATGTCCAAGCTTAGTCAGTGAAGGAAATCATTGAAAACAGAAAGCTGGTCAAAATGTAATAAAAAGGGTGACATGTTCCAGCCCCCAGCAAGCTGTAGAACTTGGCAACTTCAGCCACGTCTTTCTGGCTCTAGAGTCAAGGATAAAAGAAAAGGGTTATGGACTTTTCCCCTGAGACTAAGAAAAGTCATTAAAGCCAGGCATGTGTCAGGAGTGTCGCTGGTGGTCCAGAGAGGCCACATGTAAAGCTGTGAAGATGAAGCTTGGATTGCCTTGGAGATCCCAAAATGTTGGAGATGCCAGAGCTGTGGGATACCTGCCGAGGAGAGCTGCTAGCAGGGAGTAGAACCAGCACAAGAGAAAGAAGTGCATTGCAGTCAACAAAGCTGAAAGGAGTTGAAGAACACAAGAGTACTTGGATGTCAGATATCAGATGCAGAGTTAGGAGTTTGCCCACCTGGTTTTCAGTCTTACTTTGTCCAGTATTTCCTCACTATGCTCCTTTCCCCACAATTGGAATGGTAATGCATAGCCTGTGCCATTATATGTTGTAAGTATGTGATCTGTTTTTTTTTTTAATTTTATAGGGGATTACAATTAAGGGATTGCATGAACCTCAGAAGAGACTTTGACTTTGGACTTTTAAACAGTGTTGAGACTGTGATAGACTATGGGGACTTTTTAAACAGGACTAATGCATTTTGCACTATGTTATGGCTACAAACCTATGGGGTCAGGGAGTGGAATGGTGGTTTGAATAGGTATGGCCTCTGTTATGGTTTAAGTAAAATGGTGCTGTTCCCTGAGTGGCCTGTAGGCCGTGAGGGGCAGCAGATCCCAGGCAGAGAGCCACATGGCGGGTAAGAGATCAAGACGATAGGCACGCCATGCGAAGTGAGGTTGGATATTTATTTAGTGGGTTATGGAAGGGAAGGAGAAAGGGGAGAAGGGGGAAGAGCAGAGAGAGGTAGAGAGAGAGAGAGAGAAAGAGAACCAGAGAGAGAGAGAGAGAAAGAGAGAGAGAGAGAGAGCAAGCCAGAGAGAGGGGTGAAGGGGAGAAGTGGGGAGAAGGGAGCGAGGCAGAAGCTGCCTCTTTGGAGAGAGATGGAAAGGGAGCTCCCCCCTCTGGGCTGGAAGCAGAAAGAAGATCTGGACAGGGGAGGGAGTGAGAGGGGCTTGTCTCTTAAAGGGAGAGGACAGACCATTACAGCCTCCATAGATTCATGTATTTGAGTGCTTGGCCCTTAGGGAGTGTCACTATTAGGAGGCGTGGCCTGTTGGAGTAGATGTGGCCTAAGTGTGTCACTATGGGGGCAGGCTTTGGAATCTCATATAAGTCGAGTGTGGGACACAGTCTGCTTCTGCTTCCTGTGGGTCAAAATGTAAAACTCTCAGCTCCTACTCCAGCACCATGTCAGCCTGTGTGCTGCCATAAAGATAATGGACTAAACTTCTGAAACTGTAAGCCAGCCCCAATAAAATGTTTTTTCTTTATACAAGTTGCCATGGTCATGGTGTCTCTTGACAACAGTAGAAACCCTAACTAAGACACAAACTATGCTCAGGGGTACAGTTTCTTGTCCTGTTCATGCCTACATATAACAGTGTACCCCAAATGTGCTGTCTCACTCATACACTCTTATTGAACACAAATGTGCTCATCTCTGGACTTGCACAAGTCTCCAGTTGCCCTCTGTGATGGCCTCCTCTGCATCTGCCAGGAAGAATGGAATGGAAGCAACTCCCATGCTTTCCCCTTTCTTTCCTGGATTCGAATTCCCACAATTCATTCCCAGAGAGAACACTCCCATCTCCCCCACCCATCTCCAGACATTCTCCTCTTACCCTTAGGCTTCTATTGGTTTTGGAGGCCAGCCATAGGGAACAAAGAATGGGGAGGGCAGAAGGGCACTGTGGAGGTGAACCCTGCTACTTGGGGTTGTTCAGCCGGCAGGGTCTCCCACACTGGCTCTGAATCCTACTCTGCCCAGAAGCATTCTGGTTGGAGAGAGACCATTAGTATTGATTGTGGCAAGATGATGTGCGGTTAGGAGCTTCTCAGAGCCAACCCATCTGTTGTTGTTTTAAGACAGGGTCTTACTACATAGTCCTGACTGGCCTGGAACTTGATATGTAGAGCAGGCTGGCATTGAACTCATGAAGATCTCCTGAGCGCTGGGTTTTAAAGGCATGCGCCACCACGCCCAGCCCCCAACTGGCATATTAAGCAATCATTTCTAGAGCAGATGACATAACTCCCCCGGCATCGGTTTGTCCTAATGGGCTTGGTATTACTCATGTGCTAATTGATTGGGCATGCAGGGAAGAAAAACTAAATTCACTTGCGAGGCGATTTTATGGCAGAACTCATCACAGGGGTAATTTGCTGAAAATGTTCGGTCTGCTCTGGTTATGTAAGATCGCCCCTGCTCCTGGGTTTTATCTCGGGCTGGCTGAGCATGCTGGAGGTAGACTCCCCCAGGACCTTGGAGGCCCTGCCTCCCCCTGCCTGCCTCCTGCCTCCCTCTGCCTGCCCACTGCCTCGCCTGCCAGGCAGTTGCCCTTGGGAGTGCTGACAATTAGTGCCTTATGCACAACTTTCTCGCCTCAGGGGCGGCTTTCAAAATATCTCAGCTTCTCCTGTGAAAAAACCGCCTCTGTCTGAGGGCAAAACAGTTATTTTCGGATCAGCCATCTAGTGTTACAAAGCTCCTGCTCAGAGAGGAAAAGGAGAAAGGCGGAGGATGTGTGTGTGCACACGTGACAGGCATGTGTATATGTATGTGTGTGTGTGTGTTTGCACATGGATATGTGTGTGTGTGTGTGTTTAAAAGACAGAATATTTTGCTTGGAAGAGGAGGGGTGGGGAGGCTGAAAGAGGCTGGAGAGCTTCCTTCCTTCCCACTCTTTCCTCTTTTCTTCCTCCCTCTCCCATCCTATCTTCCTTCTCTTTATTCTCTCCTCCCTCTCCTCCTCCCTCTTCCTTCTCCTTTCCCTTCTCCCTTCACTTCTCTTCCTCCTCCCTCCACCCCTCTCCTTCTTCCTTCCTACCCTTCTCCACCACACCATCTCCCTCTCCTCTTCCTCCTCCCCCTTACTTCTCAGCCTCCTCTCTCTCCCTCATCTCCCTCCTCCCCTTCTCCTTCCTGCATCTTGCTTCTTTCTCTCCTTCATGTTTATCTTGCTCCCCTTCCCTTCTCCCCTTCCTCCCTCTCTGATCTTACCCCTTCCTTTCTTTTCTCTCTTTTCTCCCTGCCACCCCTCTTCCCCCCACCCCTGCACGACTCTCTAAGCTCCCTGTCTTACCAGTGAATCTAAAAGAGTTCAAAACCTCAGTTGGTCTTTGTTTTCTGAACTGGCAATGCCATCTTACGGCCTGTTGTTACACAGGGAACTGAATGAGTCCCATCAATCAACAAGGACCCCTAAGTCCCCAGGACTCTTTTCAGATGTATGTATCTGGGTGGGCTCCCTGGCCATGGACTGCTGCTGGCTAGTTTAATCATCTCTTAGGAGATGATTTAATTGTCTCTGAGGGTTCCTGAGGGCCTTGACCACCGACAGGCTTCTTCAGCCCTGGGGTATGGTGTGAGGTTGTATGGCCTCTGCTTTCTACAGCTAGATGGGGAGCTGAAGGTGAGAAGCAGCTGCAGCTTTGGGAGCAAGAGCCAGGTTGGGACCTTTAGGGGACTATAGGAGGGGGTCTGTGGGAACAGCTGCCTGATTGGTAGTTGGTAGCCTCCACCTCACCTAGCATGGCCCAGCCTGTTTCTGGGTTTGGGGACTGACCTGAAAGCTCTGCTGGGAGCAAGAGGATATGACAGGGAACACAATATACCCTAGGGACCAGGACGGGAATGTGGGGTCAGGAGCAGAGGATGCTGTATTCTACCCAGATGTCCCTATCCTTGCTTATCCTGTGCTCATGAATAGGACCTGCAGATTTATAAGGTTCCAAGATGAGGAGAAAACAAGGAGTGGGCTTCACTGGGCAGCAGAAGGGGACATCCTGCAGGGGTGCCTGTGAGGACTCTGGGATGACTCTGTCCCCCTAGAAAAACGTTTGCTCTCCCACACTTGCCGGAAATTCTCCCTCCAGCAACAAACCACCTGGACCTAGAAATCTGAGCACACCTAGGAAGAGATAGAACCTCAGCTATCTCCAGTGACAAATTGAGGGGGGGGCTTTCTAAGCGGCAATGGAAGACTGAAGATGTTCCCAAGGACGGAGGGAAGGTCGGGAGGCAGAGGTGGGGCAAAGGCTTGAGCCTAGAGACTAGACAGAGCCATTCCTAGTGTTTTAGCTGTGCTATGTCCCCCTTGGGGGAAATGGAGCTGTAAAAATTCCTTCTTAACTGGGCTGTTGGGAAGAGCAAAATGCAGAGGCTTCTGGGGGCTTAGCCCTGAGTCCCTGGGGTGCTGGTAAGAAGTGCTCAACAGATGGAAGTTGTTAAAAGTTAGGGACCAGGGAATGGGATGCTGTCTAGTGATACAAGAAACCCACTGGACTGACTTCAAAGGCAACCTAGCTTCAGGGAGTGAAACCATACAGCTTGATAAACAGAGATAAGGGAATAGGCATTAGCTTCTCAGGGTCAGTTCAGCTCCCACAGAGGGAGCAGGTGGGGAGGCAGTGGGCAGGTAGGGGTGGAGCAGAGAGCAGAATAGGGGAAAGAGCCAGACAAGAAGAACGGTGAAGCTGATATTGGGGATGGGGAGAGAGTCTGGGGTTTCGAGGACCTGGTCAACCTTCAATACTCCAGCAGACACATCCCACTTATAGGCTAGATGCACCCTGGGAAGTCTGTGACTGCTGCCCAACACAGACTGTGAAGTTACTTAACACATCGTGTTTGCAGTTTGCTTTTGTAACTTGATGGTCTGGTTCTCAAACACGGACTTTATGGTTCGTGTTAAGAAGTTGTCTCCCCACGAGGGTCCGCCGGTGGATCTAGGCAGAAAGAAGAAAACCTGTGCTACTGAGTTTGGCTAGTAGACTGTGTGTGGCCAGGCAGCTTTCTTTTTTAAAAGTTTAAGAAGTACTAACTGTGTGTGTTTGGAGACACAGGCAGCTCAGGCTGGCTTTGAGCTTCTGGTTCTCCCACTTCCACCTCCACGGGCCTGGGACAGCAAGTGTGTGCCAGGCTACTTTCCAGTGGAAATGTCCTCTGCTGCTGTGGGACAATGGTCTTTTATCCTGTCACTTGTACTGTTTTTAAATAACCAGGCAGGAAGTAGAGATGGGGCAACGAGAATGTTGGGAAGAGAGAAACACAGTCTGCAGCTGTGACCCAGCCACAGAGCAAGCAAGATGTAAAAAGGTACCAAGCCACGTGGCTAACATAGACAAGAATAATGTGCTAATATAAATTATAAGAGTTAAGAAGAAGCCTGAGCTAATGGGCCAATCAGTTTATAACTAATATAGACCTCTGTGTGATTTCTTTGGGACTTAACGGCTGCAGGACCAGGCAGGACAGAAAAACCTCAGTCAACACTCTGCCCAGACACAAGTCCCACGAGCATGGGGATTTTCTTCTTTCCATGGCTATAGACCCGAAATAACCCTTTGTGAACTATAATAAGTGTGAGGCCCACAGGGTGGTCTCAGTGGCTTTGTGGTTGCTGCAGAGTCTGGCCCGGATACCTTCTACTTGCAGGAGCCTGGTCTAGCACTCACCTAGGATGGGCAGGCAGATGTCCCAGCTGGATAGCTGGATTCCCCTCCTCCCCTCTGGCTGTAGGTGGAGAGCTCATTGATGTCACATATGGTCCCCATCTTGGGCCACTTGCCCACACAGCTTTCTGAAAGCCAAACTCCTCTCTGGCAGACAGGGCTTCTTTCCAACCTGCCCTTGGGAAGTTGGGAGTAGAAGGGGTGATTTCTCAGGGGCCCCTGTCTGCAACTTACCTTCGGTTCTTTTCCTTCCTACGAGGAGGGCTCCCTACTCCTCCCTCACTACCAGGTGCTGGAGTGTCCCTTCTACAGCAGCTCATGCCCCTGGGTTATGTTCTGGGCGGAGAGGCCTCAGGCAGGGCTGCAGGCCACCTGACTTAGAGCCCCAACCAAGCACTGTGTAAACTGTTTATTCAGTCTCTCTGTTTGCATGCTTTCCTGATGCCCCCTCAGGACCTCCCTGCTTCAGGGAGAGTTTCTGGGGCTGCAGGTCTGCCCTGTTGCATTTACTGGGCTGTTTCCACTGTGGGCATTTCAGAAGGATTAAGAACCTGGATTGGAATCTGTCTTGGAGCCTGGAGCACCAGAATGACTCAGGGGAAGCTGGCTGAGGGGCCTAGTAGTTGCACGTATGTATGTGTGCATCGTGTGTGTGTGTGTGTGTGTGTGTGTGTGTGTGCGCGCGCGCGCACGCGCAGGTGCATACATGCACGAGTGCATATAAGTGCAGATGTGGAGGCCAGAGGTCAATATCAAGTGTCTTTATAATATTTTTTTTCTTTGACAGGGTCTCCCAGTGAACCCAGAGTGCACTGACTGAACAGACTCTCTGGCCTGGAAGTCCTGGAATTCAGCTGTCTCCACTCTCTGTCCACAAGCCAGCACTTGGGTTAAAGATGTGCTCTGCCATGTGCTTTGATGTGGGTGCTGGGGATTTGAACTCTGGCCCTCCTTTATGGCAGAAACTTTACCAACTAAGCCATCCTGTCCCCAGTCCTAGCATGAGATATCTATGGAGCACTGGCCTCCCTCAGATTCTGACAGCTATGTCCACCCTGCTTGGGGCCCTCTGTACCTGTCAGGTCTCTGCTTCCCCACCACTTTTTGCTACTCAAACTGTCCCAGAATTTGGTTCATCATCTGAGGGCCTCTGCTTGTGATGGGAAAGTACTTTGTCAGCCGGCATCACTACGGTGGTATGGAGGACACTATGGTCCCACAGGAAGGAGCAAGTGAGCTCCATGTTCACCACCCTGGCCCTCTGGTCTAGATTTCAATAAGAACCTTGCCTCTGACTGGAGGGCTGTCTCTTATAAGGCTGATGGACAGGTGAGGCTGCCTTCCAGATTCTCCCACCTCAGGGACCGGAGGGGAGATCTGCTTAGGAGCTCAGGATTGAGCCACAGCCCTGATCTATCCTCTCAGTGGTTATGTGACCTTGGACAGGTCTCCTTCTCTCTCAGGCCTTGCATCTCCAAGTGGTACCTGGCTGGGGAAGGCAGACCTTGGTCCTACTGGGCAGCTTCTCAATCACAGTCATGTCTACAAGGTCAGACCAGGATGTGGGTCCATCCCTTCTGCCCTGATTGATTAAGACCCCCAAGTCTTAACTGATTGACCAAGTCCCCAAACATCATTTCCCTAAGTGGGGGCAATGCTGAGAATGTGGCTGTCGCAGGCAAGATACAGACTGATGCCCTAAGAGAGGCCTGTGGGCCCCAGCATGAGCTCAGGGGGTGGAGAGAAGCCAAGGGAGACATGAAACCCGTGGCAAGCCAGGACTTGGCGGCTCTGGGGGTGGCACCCAGAGGGTCTTGGAACCCTGCCCACGGAGTGGGTACTACTGCTCAGGCCCAATCCATCCCAGCCCCCTGAGAACCTTCTAGGGTGTTTTTTCTCACTCCTGCTGCCAACCTGAGCCACTATGCTCAGCTCTTCATAAGAATGTGCTCTGCCTTGCCTCGGTCTGCTGGGACAATGCCCTCTCCTTCCAGCTGGGAGAAACTCTCGCAGGTCCTCCTACGGAAGGAAGGTAACTCTCTGTGTCCCCATGTGGCAGAACTGTCTGCCCGGGAGCTCCCCAGGCAAGGTGGTCTCTCTGCCCACATCCACCTCTCTCTAACTGTCTCTAAGGTTTTCTTTACTACCCTAGGATTTAGGTCATGTGATACTGACATGCGTTGAGGGCGGCCTCTTTGCAGTGGCTGAGACCCTGCAGTTTTACTGGGCATCTCAGAGGCTCTGGCATGCAGGAAACATGTATAGCAGGGATGGGGCCTACCAGGTAGTCAGGGTGGCTGCAGGGCTGTCACAGGATGGTGAGGACTGGCAGGCTAAAGATCCCCTTGCCCTCACAGCAGGACTGGGGCAGGAACCTTTGGCCTTCTGCCCGGTAACAATAAGGAGCAGCACCACTATCCTGGGGCAGAGGGACAGCTCGAGGCTCCTGCCGTCAGGCTTCTTCTGCAGAGGCTTCTTCCCAGATGAGGATTTTGTTGCTGTTTAATTAAAAACAACAAACAAACAACAGCAACAACACACAAACAAAAACCAGAAAGCTGGATGTGGGGCTAGGGAGATAACTCCGTGGGTAAAAGCACTTGCCGCTCAAGTGTGAAGGCCTGTGTGCAGGTCCCAGAACCCACAGAAAGCTGGATGCAATAGTACAGTGTAACCCTGGCGCCTACGGTGAGCAGGTGGTGCGGAGATGGGCAAATCCCCAGAAGCTCTGCAGGCCGGCTAAATAGGTGTATGCAAGAGCCAACAGTCTCTGTCTCACAGAAGCTGAAATGTGAGGACCAATTTGGATGTTGTTGTCTGACCTCAACATGCATGTTGTGGTACACACACATACACAGGTGAATGACACCTGAGGAACCATACCTGACATTGACCTCTGACCTCCACACCCAAGCCGTGGGTGCGGCAGAACGCAAGTGAATATGCACCCATGTGCACCACACACATGTACACACACACACACGCACGCACACTCACACACACACACAGACAAAGCTGGGTCTGGCAGTGCCTCCCTATAATCCTAGCACCTGATAGATAATGGGGCCAGTTGGGGCACATGTTGAGATCCCATCTCGATAATAAAAAAGAGAGGAGAGGAAAGAAAAATGAGCCTCCTCAGAGGGTTCCCAGGGCTTTCGTTTTAAAGATAATATATTTCTGTTGAAATGGTGTAAAGTAAGATGTGTTCATCCTCCTTGGTGACTTCAGTCAACATTTTTTGTTTTGCTTTGTTGTTGTTGTTTTCTTCCTGGAGTGAAAAGAAAACTCTTACAGTATCCGCTGCTGCGGTGGTGTTCTGAAGAAGCATGAGTATGACATGCATTTCTGTGGTTAAACAGGGCAGCACAGCACCATACACTTGGTGAAATAATACATTCCTCATACATCTGTTTGCGGTTCTGGGTATTTGCTTAATCCTCTGTCCATGTCCCAGCATTCCCAGCTGCCTCTTTTTGTCAATGGCTGCATGGTAGAGCCTTGTGTGAGGCCGTGTGTGTGTGTGTGTGTGTGTGTGTGTGTGTGTGTGTTTGCACCTTGTGTGAAACAGAGTCTCTGATTTGCCAGGCTTGCTGACCTCTGTACTCCCTGGGAGTGCTGGGATTTTAGACCAATACAGGTTATGTCTAGTGATTTTTGTGTGGATTCTGGGGATTTGAACTCAGGGCCTCACAATTGTATGGCAAGTTCTTTAAGCCAGCAAACCTCTCCCCAGCCCTGAAATATTTTAAAATGGACTCTGTAATGGTGACAAGATCTCTTGAATATCCCTTGAATTATACCATTTGAAAGGCTGCTGATACAATTAAAGATAAAAACAAAATGATCAGCGGGAGTGATGTGTCGTCACACCTGCAACCCTAGCTACCCAGGAGGCAGCCGTAAGAGCTCCAGACCAGCCCACACTGTAGAGTAAAACTGTCATTTCAAAGATGTTTTAAGTTTTGTTTGTTTGTTTTGACAGGGTCCCTCTACATACCCCTGGCTGTTCTGGAACTCACTATGTAGACCAGGCTGGCCTCCAGTTCACAGAGGCGGGCCTGCTTTTCCCTCCCAAGTGCTGGAATTAAAGGTCTGAGCCATATCTTAAAAGCAAGGCATAAGCAAAAAAAAAGATACCCCAGAGCTGTGGCCATGGCTATCAGGACTTCTACACCTGGCTTGTTCTTTCTGATCCAGGGCAGCCCTTACAGCTGCTCTTTCACCCAGATCCAAACTCTAGTACCCTTTGTCCCTTACCCTGTCATCTATCTTCCTCTAGGTGCAGCTGCTTCTGTCCAGAGCTTCTTCCCATTAGTCTGGCTTGCCATGTCCCCACTGTTCATCTCAACGGCAACCTCATCCCTCCATTGGGGCTAGAGCAGGGGGGCACTGCTCTTCTGGCCCGAGAGCACTGCTGTTCTGGCCCGAGAGCAGCCTGCTAAGCCTCTGCCTGGGCTGTGGGTGCTCACACCACCTGTGCCCATTCTTGGCTGTGCAAACGTCACAGTGTACTTATCTAGACTATGGCTCTGCGACACAGGTTATGAGCCCTGATTCTGCTCCTTCCTGGATGGGTGGGCTGAATGACTGCCCTAGCTCATACGTTACAGTTCTCACGCCCTCTGTGAGAACGTGACCGTGTTTGGAGGCGCAAGTCAGTTCTTAAGTTACACCTCGAGGCAGGTCTCTTGTAGTTTCTGTTTGTATACTCCAGGCTAGGGCTGCTGGGACTGCAGCAGCCTGCCACTGCATCCAACATTCATTCATTCTTTTTTTGTTTGTTTTTATGAGACAGATTCTCTCTGTAGCCCTGGGTCTCCTAGAACTCACCATGTAGACCAGACTGGCCTCAAACTCACCAAAATCTGCCTGTTTCTACCTCCTGAATGCTGGGATTAAAGGTGTGCACTACAATGCCTTGAATCGGGTTTTTCATGGGCTCTGGGTATGGAATTAAGTTTGTTCCCTAAGTGTTTTTTACCCACTGGTTGGCTTTGTCCATATGAACTTGATAGAGTTACTTGACAGTCTTCCCAGTGGAAAAGACAGGGATCAGGGGCCAGGGGGAGACATGATGTGTGTGCATGAGGTCAGGACTTTCCAAGATTAACCTTGCCAGTGTAATGCCTTGACAGGTAGTTTCATGCCAGCCAAAGGCCTCTTGTTAATTAAAAGAGGCAAGAAAAGGTCAAATACCAGGCAGGCTGCCATAATGTGGGAGTTGCCTACTCCCTGTGTTTCCCCACTATGCCCCCGCCATGGGAACCCTTCAGCTTAGGCTCCAACTGGCTCTGAGTAGGCTCGATGATGGCTCTACAAGGGAGTGGTAAAGTGGGAGCGAAGTGGTGATGATAGGGATTCCTGGATCTTAAAAATCCTTTGCAGGCCTCTGCACTCCCATCTCCAACACTCTTAGGTTCTAATTAGAGGCCAGGCTCTCTGTGCATATGCCAGGAGAGAGAGACCCACGCACCAGGTAGCCTGGTGGAGGGAGGGTGGAGAAGGTGAGAACAAAGACAGAACCCTCCTCAAGTGGGCGGGGCTCTGAGAAAGCTCAGCAAGCAAAGGAGTCTGCCCTAGATGGTCTGGTCCCTCAGCCCTTGCTGGATCTGGCCGGCAGCAGTGCCCTCCATCTCTTCCCGGTTTTGTTCAGTTCTCATTTAAACCAAATCAAAGTAAGCACATCCCTCAAAACACGGATGAAACAAAACCCATAATAACCAAACAAACAACACTTGTTCTGTCTCCCTCTGCTCACCCCTCACCCCTCACCTACCAACAGCTACACAGCAAGGCATCTCCGGAGGACATACTGACATCCTGCAGATCTGATGCCAAGCCTGGTTTTGTGCCCGTCAAGCTGTGCACACTTGGCAGTCTGAATCTTCCTTTCTGAGCCTCATACCCTCACTTTGACAGGGGCATGCCTACCATGACCTGCCTCAGTGTCATCTTAGAGGAGTCAGGGCAGCACACTGACAAGCCACCTGGGTGGTGCCTGGCTCCCACCACACATGGCGATTATTCTCACCCACTCTCTTCTCTCTCCTTTCTTTCTTTGTTTCTCCTCTCTGCCTTTGGTCCTGATCCTTTGGCCCTTACTGTCCAACCATCTTGGACACACATGGTACTTGCTAGATGATTGGCCCATGATTGCCAACACCCAGGGCGGGGCAAGGGGGAAGGGGTAGACACATCTCCTGTCAAATTCACTGTGGTTCAATTTTTCTTCCTTGGAAAAACCAGTGAGAGTCTTCCCTCTGACTCCTACTGGAATCCAGTGGGGAAGGCCCTGTTCTCTCTCCCATGATGCTCACCGGCAGGCAGAGGGCCTCTCAGAGGCTCCTTCTCCCACACATTCTCCTACTGAATAATGAAGATGCCCTCAGACCCTAGTAGCTCCCTCCCTCCCAGCTCCCAGCCTCTGATATATTTGATCCCAGATAGCATAATTTTTCACTTAAATGTGAATGTATTTGTGAATTGATAGAAAATAGTTCTCACTTGGGTGATATAATACAGGGCTGCCCCATCCCGGCTGCTATTTTGATTGTGACTTAAATGGATGAGGCCATCAATAATTATTTTATTGAACAGGCACATAAAAAATGATGCTGAGCTGAAGTAATTTCCCAGGCGAAGACAAGCTAATGCATTGGGGCGTAGGCTACCTTTGCAGCCCCGAGCCTGCTGCAGAGTGCTGGGGGGAGGATCCTTCTGTACCTGCTGCTGGTCCCTTCTCTGAGGGAGGACATCACTGCAGGGAATCTCGGTTATGGAGTAAGTGATTGTGGGTGATCTGAAGGAGTCCCTGAAGCACTTCCTGGGTCATCTTGCTTTCTGCTTTGTAACCTGGGGTCTCTGCAGGAGGAGAGGGCCTCTCTGACAGGCTGAGGGCTGCATGGATGCCCCAGCTCCTCTAGCTGGGGGCAGTGAGGGGGCTCGCAACTCCGCACAGCCAGGTTTCAGAGCCATCTCAGAAGTCTTTACATTTGTCCCCCTGTGTCCCCAAGATTTGGTTTTGGGGGAATAACACTGTGGTACTCAGTTACTCTTGATCCTCGGGAGTCTATCACCCCCAAACACATCCTCTGAAGGGGGAAGCACAGAGTAAGGCGCTTGAACAGCTGCTTTCCTGTAAGTTTGGGCTCATGGTCACTTTGTTGGTGTCTGATGGCATGAGCCTAGGTTAAAGTGCTAGGAGGGGCAGTGTGCAATCTGCCAACCCATGGTCCAGCTGTGGAGACACACTGCCGTCTGGTTAACAGTTTCCCAAACTCCAGCCTTTTAGGTCCCACCATGCTTTTAAGCTTACTGACATGCCACCTGGATAATGATTTGTTTTATTTCCTTAAGTCAGCATTTTAATTTAGCCCTATCTATGGCAATAAATTCACTAAACCATTTTTTGATATATTCTCTCTGTCTGTCTCTTTCTCTTTTCCTTTTTTTTTTCTTTTTGAGACAAGGTCTCATGTAGCACAGATTAACCTCAAATTCCCTGTGTAACCAAGGACAACTTGAACTTCTCATCTTCCTGCCTCCATCTGCTAAGTGCTGGGATCACAGGAGGCTCCATACCTGGTTTATGCGGTGCTGGGGATCAAACCCAGGACTTTGTGTATGTTAGTCAAGCATTCTCCCAACTGAGCTGAACCCACACTCCCCTCCCCTAACCTATCTTTGTCAATACATGCTCCATGTCTGGCTTCAAAACCCTAATCTCCTCGCCTCAGTCGGCCTAGTGCTGGGATTTATAAACACTACCACCACCATGTTTGCCTGCCCGCTTGACTTTTCTAATGCTCATCAAAAATAAAAGCCTAACTGAAGTAGACCATCTACATCCATATAACAAGAGGCATCTGGCAAGCAGGGAGTGGGGGTGAACCCAGAGAGGCTTGTCTCCAGGGGGAGGCAGAGGGGAGAGAGAGGACCAGTGAGGGGATGGTTCATCTCATCCTGACCACCACCCACTCCCCTGATAGTCTGGATACATCAGTGGGGTCACAAAGGTCGGCAGGAGTCTGCTCATCCCAGGGCAGAGAGGCTTGGAGATCCCCTGCGGACAGCCACCTTTTTTTCCCTTGGGGCTTCAGCTGACTCCTTAAACCCACTACCGCCCCATTCAGAATACACCTACTTCAAGTCAGATTCTGGAAGCCAAGCGCACAGGCTTTTTTTCATGTTTGGAGCTTAGATGACTCATTTTCCTAGGGAAGTGACCAGAGGATCAGCGACCTGGAAAGCAGGAACTCCGTGGGTCACTGATCCCAGGAAAGCCAATGCCTTGGACTCTGAGTCCCCGCCCTCCTCTAAAGGTTAGCTTCCAGTGGAGAGCTGAGCAGGCTTCTTTGGATCTTCACTGTACCTGCTCTCCTTTCGCTCCTTCCTCTACTTATGAAGGACTTTCATTCCCAGGGGTGGCCCCTGGGGAAGCAGAGTAGTCCATTCTTGAACCCCAAGGCTTAGCTAAGAGCTGCCCTGGCCCAGTGGCTGCCCATCTGCTTGAGGGTGGCCAAACTCACATGCCCTCCACAGTGTCCCCAGAGACCAAGTGTCCTGGCTAGTCTTATGTCAACTTGACACAAGCTAGAGTCATCAGAGAAGGAAGCCTCAAGTGAGAAAATGCCTCATTAGGTCAGGCTGAGAACAAGCCTTCAGGACCTTTTCTTAATTAGTGATTGATGGGAAGGGCCCAGCCCAATGTCGGTGGTGCCAGCCCTGGGCTGGTGGTTCTGGGTAAGCGACAATCCCCCATGGCCTCCGCATCAACTCCTGCTTCCTGCCCTGCTTGGGTTCTGGTCCTGACTTCCTTCGATGCTGAACTAGAACTTGGAAGCATATCCTCCCCAAGTTGTTTTGATCACGGAGTTTCATCACAGCAATAGAAGCCCCAACTTAGACACCGAAGGATCTGCATGAAGCCATTTGGTCCTTCCTGGATATGAAGCAACTCCAGCGCCTGTGGAGTTAGGCGGGCAAGAGAGAATCAGGGGACCGAGTCTGCACCCACAAAAAGGTGGCGTTCCTTTTTTTAGGGACAAACTGGACAAAAGGGAGAGAATTGACTGAGCTAGAGACCTCATTCTATGGGTGAGATTCAGCCAGTCTGTGTCCCAGGCCTAGACAAACCATGTAGACATTTCATAGGTTGCTTTCTTATCAGCTGCTATTTAGCTCTCTATCCCTGGGCATTTGACATCTTTTCTTCTCAAACACGAACCTTCGTCAACATCGGATGAAGCCTTCTGCCTATGTTGTCTGAATTTTTTTTCACTGGTTCTGCCAGAGATCTCTAGAAACCTGAGGTTTGGTGTGGGCTTAGCATCTCAGGAGCTCACACTTGACCTCCATCTGAATTGATTGACTTAACACCCAGCTGGGCCTCTGCAGAGTTTAAGAAAGGCAAGTGGCAGGGTAGGGGAGAATTCGCTCCCCAGCAGTGTTGGCACTTGCTGAGGACCACCCCTGGGGCACTGCTGCTGTGAAGGAGGAGTGTGGGCTGGAGGATGACTCAGTCCATAAGGAGCTCACCTTGCAAGCACTGAGCTAATAATCCTCAGAGCCTATGTCAAAAGCTAAGCACAGAGGCTTGGTGGCTCAGGCTTGCGATGCCAGGTCTGGGAAGCAGAGGTGGGAGGAGTCCCTAGGGCTCACGAGCCAGCCAGGCCTCACCTAATTGGTGAGCTCCAGACCAAGAAGACCTTGTCACAAAACAGAAGGTGGGTGGCTCCTAAGGGACAATACTCAATGTCCTATGGCTTCCACATGCACACGTATGCCTGTGCAGACACGTACAGGCGTATGTGTGCATGTAAAAGCGTATGTGTGCATGTAAAAGCAGGCTTTGATTCCTCACTCAGGCAGAGGGGGAAGGTGGTCTCTGCAGGCACAAGCGCACGGCGCGCACCCCTTGCTCATCAGGCTGGGACTCCTGTGCCTGGTGTGATGAATAGCATTCATTTAGGCGGTGTGGAAAGCACTGCTCTACAGATATATCGGGTTTTTATTAACTGTTTTGCTGTCACACTTTCAAAAATCAATCACGCCAGGCTGGCCTCTGGAGACTTCCTGGGGTTTCAGGCCTGGCTTCCCGGTCTAAATGTGGCCCAGGCTCGGCCAGGCCAACAGGACTGGAGGCCTGGAGTGGGGGCGGTGGAAGCACAAGGGTGACTGAATTCTTTCTTGCACCGTCATGAACGGCCTGCTCTGTGCACTCCCTCCCCCCCTCCCGCCCCCATCTAAGCCTCAAAGTCTCAACTGCACACTCTGTGCCAGGGCTCACTACGCGCCCGCCCATTTCTTGATTCTTGAGCCAGGCCCCAGTGTGAATGTCTCTTGTGACTCACTTTACCAACCAATAAAGCAGGTGGGGCTAGGGAAAGCCCCTCAGCAGCCTGGTGTGAAGCGGAAGGGAGTTTAGAAGTGCCAAAGCCTTTAAGGGAAAACAAGCCGTCCAAGGCTTTCAAGCTGACGCAGGTCAATATTTCAGTTGGTCAGGCTCCTGGTCTGAAGCCGGCAGGCCCAGGTGTGGGGAGCTGGCTCCACAGTGCAGGGAAACAGGGGGGTTTCTGTGTTGAGTGGACCACCCCGTGGAGCCCTGTCCTGGGTAACAGTAGGCTACAGGCCTCCAACTGCCCTGGCACGGTTGCAGGAGGCAAACTGGCTGTTGACCTGGCAGACCCCACAGGAGTGAGCCTGGAGTCTCTGGCTCTGCAGAGAACATAGCTCTGCGACTTTCTGGAGGGGCCCTGTGGTGACACTGACTTGAAGGGAACCCTCAGCAGAGAGTTAGAGAAAGTATCTTGTCAGAGAAAAGCGAGTGGATAAGGCTATCAGGATGGAAACCCTTTCCCTCTGTGGGTCTGTTGCTTTGTGTCTCTGAATGTGTCATGGAAAGAGCCCTCGTAGTTTGGAAGCCACATATACTCCAGCCCCAGAACTTGGATTCACCCTCGTTCTTGTGTGGTCTCTGTGCTGGCTAGTTTATGTCTACTTGACACAGGCTAGAGTCATCCAAGAGGAGGGAACCTCAACTTAGAAAATGCCTCTATAAAATCTGGCTGTGGGCAAACCAATAAGACATTTTCTTTTTCTTTCTTTCTTTCTTTCTTTCTTTCTTTCTTTCTTTCTTTCTTTTTTTCTTTCTTTCTTTCTTTCTTTCTTTCTTTCTTTCTTTCTTTCTTTCTTTCTTTCTTTCTTTCTTTGTTTTCTCAGTAGCTATGGAGTCAGTCCTGGAACTCACTCTGTAAAACAGGCTAGGCTCAGACTCACAGAGATCCACCTGCCTCTGCCTCCAGAGTGCTGGGATCAAAGGCATGTGCCACCACCACCCAGCAAGACATTTTCTTAATTATTGTTTGATGGGAGTAACCTATTATGTGTGGGGCCGCCCCACCCTAGGCTGGTGGTCCTGTGTTCTATTAAAAAAAAAAACAAAACAGGCTGAGCAAGCCACCAGGATCAAGCCAGTCAGCAGCACCTCTCCAAGGTCTCTGCATCAGCTCCTGCCTCCAGGTTCTTGCCCTTCTTGAGTTTTTGTCCTGACTTCCTTCAGTGATTTATAGTGATGTGGAAGTGTAAACGGAATAAACCCTTTCCTCCCCAGGTTACTTTTGGTCATGGTGTTTCATCCCAGCAATAGTAATCCTAACTAAGACAGTCTCTTCTTCCCTGATAATCCCTCACCTTAGCCTCACACTCAGACCCCTATCCTCGAAGACTGGACATCTCCCCTTCTACTCAAGTATGGGATGAGTGTTTCTGCCTTCTCTCTGATTTGCCCCATACTTCTGATGGAAGTGGCGCTGTGGTGAAGTCTTCTCAGTGTAAGGACTCATTCTCAGCTGCGTCAGAATCGGTCTTCCCCCTCCCCCATTCCCTTTCCTCTCTCCCTTCCCTCTTTGAACTCCATCCACATTTGCCTCTACTTACCCACCTGGCTACGGGGAAGCCCTTGACCAAAAATAGAATGGGCCCATTCTTCTTTTCTAATTATTTCTTCTGTTTGAGATTATAATATACCACACACTTTCTCTCCCCTCTCCTCCCTCCGAACCCTCTCATGTGCCCCTCCCTGCTCTCTCTCAAATTTGCGGCCTTTTTCATTAGTCGTTATATTCATATATGCTATTCACTCTTATTCTATGTGCATATGTATATACATATATATTCCTAAGTAAAACTGCTCAATCTATATATGTATATTTCCGGGACTAAATGTTTGGTATTGGATAACCAACTGATGTGTTTTTATCTGGGTGAGACTGTTTCTCCCCAATCTTCTTCTTTTTTTTAATTAAGAGGGGTTGAGTGGAATATTGGTCAGCTGTATAAAGGAACGAAGCACTAACCCATGTTGCAGCATATGTGAGCCTCAAAAATGTACGCTGAATGAAAGAAACCATGCACAAAAGGCCATGTGATACATAGCATTCCTTCTGAATAAAAGGTTCTGAGTTAGGAAAGTTCACCAAGCCATAGAGCAATGTTGGTAGCAGGGCTGAGGGGACAGAGAATGGGGAGGATTAGGTGTGAAGAGAACAAGATAGAAATAGTTGCACAGTGTCCTGAACGTGCTCACTGGCTCTGGATGCTGACCCTAAAAATGGCTCATTTTCTAAGATGTGAATTGGGCCTTAAACACACAGTACTGTTGCTCCTGCACCTTGAATGCTATCAAGGCCTGGAAATGCCCAAGTTCTAAGAGCTCATGTGTTCAGGGGTGAAGCCAGTGGGGCCGGCCGTGGCCTCAGAAGACAATGGCCAAAGCGCTTGTGACTTGGGGCATGGGGCCTTCCCTGGCCCTTGTGGTCACATGTTCCGGCTTAGAAAACTCAGAGAACTGACTGAGGAGGAAAGAGCAAGAGCACAGAGGCGCCTGAATGTGAGAGCAGGAGGAGGGCGTGAGGGGGGGCATCTGGGCTTACTGAGCTCTGGTCTGTACTAGCATGCAGCAGCCCCGTATCCCATTGCGACCTCACAGGTTTTAGCTCTGCCAACAGGATAATAGGACAAGCAGACAGCCCGTGGCTACTTGGTAAGAAAGCAGGTCTGCTTCAAGGTCTGCACTACAAGGACAGGCAGGGCCATGGTGATAGTGACATCATTCAGGGCCATGGTGATGGTGACAGGCAGGGCCATGGTGATGGTGACATCATTCAGGGCATGGTGATGGTGACATCATTCAGGACCATGGTGATGGTAACAGGCAGGGCCATGGTGATGGTGACAGGCAGAGAAGGAAAGAGGTCTACCCGGCTTTGATTCCCTCCAGCTGGGAAGCCTTGCAGGGGAATAGTGCTGGGCAGAGCAATAATGGCACATGACCAATGGACCAAGAATGGTGCCTGGAGCTTTGTGGGGACTGAGACTGACCCACAGCAGCTGGGAAGAAGAGACAGGAGACACTTCTGGGTGCTGTGGTGTCTGCAGCCTGTGAGGCTATGAAGGTGAGGTACAAGTGGGGATCTGAGGTGATCGCTGGGTGCCAGGCTCTGCTCTGCTTGTGCATAAAGGCACACGCACAGACATGTCACTGGTTTCAATTTCATGTACACTTCTTCTGTTTCTTTTCCTTGATTCCTGTTGCCTGCACTTTTGGAAGCAGGACTTCCTGAGGCGCTCAGCATGATTCTTCAAATAGAGCTGGACTATGGAAACAGAGTGAAATAAAAACCAGGTCTGAGACAAGGCAGAACAAGTAAAACATTTTCTTTTCTTGGCCCAAGATCAATGACACTGATAGGGAGTTTTCTGGGGTTGCTCTCTGGAAACCAGCAACTGACCCCTTGGTCTGCCCTTCATGGTCTGGTGGAGAAGCAATTGTTGTCACAAAGTTATGGGGTCATACTTGCACACAGGTGTGCAAGAGAGCAGATAAGAGGGCAAGAACATGAACTCAAGGCCAGCTATTCCGGCTGGACACAAGCTGGAGTCTCCAGGGAAGAGGGATGCTCAGTTGAGAAAATGCCTGCAACAGACTGGCCTGTAGGCAAGTCTGTAGGGTGCTTGGTGAGGGGTGTCCCAACTCACTGTGTGTGGTACCAGCCCTAGGAAGGTGGCTTTGGGTTCTTTCTGTAAGAAAGCAGGCTGAGCGGATCCTAGACAACAAGCCAAAAATGCAGCAGCCCTCCAGGGTCCCTGCTTCAGTTCCTGTCTCCAGGTTCCTGCCTTGAGTTCCTTCATGATTAATTATAAACCATAAGATTAAATAAATCCTTTCCTTTCCGTGCTGTTTTTAGTCATGGTGTTTATCAATAGGAATTGATAAATTTAGCCATAGAAAGCAAACTCAGATACCAATCTTGGCTACATAAGAAGTCGGAAGCCAGTCAGGCTATGTGAGTCCTTGTTTCAAAAGTGCAAGGTGCAAAGTGGTTGAGTCTTTGTCAACTTTTATTCTACACACACACACACACACACACACA
>JAQHUG010000010.1:110955-139649 GCA_028555095.1 Dicrostonyx torquatus
AGAGAGAGAGAGTTAAAAGCAGGAGGAAGATGAAGATGAAGACAAGAGGCAAAAGAGAATGAGGCCCATAGTTCCAACAGGGTTGAAATCAACAGGCTTAGACTTCAGTCAATCGTGTTGGGTGTGCTCCCAAATCTGAGCCAGCTTGCACAAAAGACAGAAGGGTTAGCAGAGGATAGACACCCATGGAAGTCGTTTCATAAACATTTGGTACTTTCACAGCCCAGTAGCCTAACCAGGACAAAGTAAGTTAAAGGCTGGGCCATCTTCAGCCCAAAGCTCATTGGCCATGTCTCCTTGCCCCTGAGCACAATGGGTCAGCTTCTCCTTCTGGTGAGTGCAAATGTCGTAGCAGGTAGGGGTGTGTGTGTGTGTGTGTGTGTGTGAAAGAGAGAGAGAGAGAGAGAGAGAGAGAGAGAGAGAGAGAGAGAGAAAGAGAGAGAGAGAGAGAACTGAGAGACTGAGAGGAGGTAACAGCAGGTGTTCCAAAGTCAGGCTGGAAGAGACTCAGATATCGCCTCCCCTTACCTTATAAAGTCACAGACCTTATCTGGTCTCATTGGTTTGTGGTGAAGCCAGTATAGGACCAAACTTCTCCACCACCCTCTGGGATGGAGACTTCCATAACCCTGCAGTCTGCACTAGAGTGATATCTAGCAAGGATAAAGTGGGACCTGGGTGGAATGGGAGGTTGGCTCTGGTTTAGGTTCAAAGACTTGACAGCCTAAATACAGGATGAGAGAGGCTGGCACACAGATGGTCTGTTTAAAAGTGTGTGTGTGTGTGTGTGTGTGTGTGTGTGTGTGTGTGTGTGTTAGCAGCAAGATCAATAAAGGCCATAGTATGACCCAGCTGCTAAACCGAAGAGGCCTGCCTCTCAGGGGCTTAGCCAGAGCTGGCGCCTCCAGAATCAGCGAGTGACAGCCTTGTTTTGGCCTGTGTTGTTTGGCTGCTTTCCAGCCTTCTCCCTCATTTCTAGGTGTCACCGATTAAAAAGCACATCAAGATTTGAAGAGTGTAGAAAGGAGACTGGCTGAGCTGCAGGAGCCTAGGGGAGCCTGCCAGAGACCCTGTTAGAGTGGTAAGGACCTCTGCCTAGAAAAAGAGGGCAAGTATCGGAGGCGTGAGTGGCATCTTGGGTTTATGAGGGTGCCATTGTGAGATAAAAGCTTGTTCAGCGGTCAGAATGGGCAAGGCTGAGACTCAGCAGTGAGGGTTGGCTTTTAAAGGGGGAGGGGGGCAAAGTCATATAAGAATAGGAGTGTGTGTGGGGTATACCCTAATGTCTACTGGAGATTCAGAGCTATATCCTGGTGCATGTCCTATGTACATGTATATGATTTATAGACATAGCTATCACTAGATATACTCCATGAGCAAATCCAAAACCACAAAAGGGCTTGTCTTTGCCCAAGGCCCTTGATTAAGAGTGAGAGTCTGGTGTTGGACTGGCTACAGGGAAGTGCAGCTGATAGCCAGGGCACCTGCCCCCAAGAAGCCTTATTAGCAGCCTTTTTCAGTACAGTGGAAATCAGTCAGGCCGTTTCTCCAGCAGGCTAGAAATAGTCTATATGTGAGCAGAGCACGCTGTGCTCATAGTATCGTTTGGGATGCTGGGAGAAAGCAAAGTGGTCCCTCTGTGAAACGGACTAGAGCACACAAAACCTGTTACAGCTTGTAGATGGCCTATGTTGTACAGACTAGGGCCAGTAAGGCTCCTTCCCTCTGCTGTCCACCTCCAATCAGGCCAATCAGGGACAAATTCGGGTTTTTATTTTGTAAAACCTTCAAGAGCAATTCTATAGAGGGTGAACTTATGTACCTATCAATATGATGTGCATTTTATTTATTTGTTATTATTCATATACATCACATTATTTATATATTATTTATACATCACATGATATATAAATATATCTCACAGGATTATTTTCACAGATATGAGGGTCTTCTGTGTCATAGGCCCTGTTTAACACAACAATGTGCCTCAGCACACAAAGAGCTGGCGTGTGTTTGAGTGGGAGCATGGCACTTTGGTTTTTTGATGCCTGTCATTTACTAAAGTATTCTATTAATGGACATTAGGATGTCTCTAGTCTCCTGGTGGCAATGAACATTCTCCTGCACAAGTCACTTTTGCAGTCCCAGGAGCTGATCAGCTAGGCTAAGGCACACGAGAGAGCTGGGCAGAAGGGGCTGTGCTCTTCTGTGTGTTCGGATCAGGGTCGCCACACTGCCTTCCAGGGCTTCTGGACTACACTTGCCCTCGCAGCGATGCTAGAGCTGCCTGCCCACCCTGTCCTCACCAGCGTAGAATCAGCCCCCTTCTGATGTTTGCGAAAGCGGAGTGTGGTATTTCTGCTTGTGTGAATGTCATTTTGTGTGTATGTGTGGGTGCACCAGCCTTCATGAAGCTAAGAATGATTTTTTTTTTCTCAAGACAGGATTTCTCTGTAGCTTTTGGGGCCTCTCCTGGAACTTGCTCTGTAAACCAGGCTGGCCTTGAACTCACAGAGATCTGCCTATCTCTTCCTTCTGAGTGCTGGGATTAAAGGCGTGCGCCACCACAACCCAGCTGCACTCAGCCTTCATAAGCAAAGACCAATCTGCCTACAATCCAGAGCCTTGCTCAGCCATTACATGATGTCTCACAGGACTTGCTTAGAGCCCCCCCCCGCAAAATGTCCAGGCCCCAACTTCTCAGAAAGCTAGGCACTGACTTGGTTTGTCCCCATTTTTGCCCATCATGGTTGGCTATGACGATGATAGGTGGAGCTAAGCAACACACACACACACACACACACACACACACACACACACACACACCACTTCCTCTCTAGGCTCCCATCATTGTTCACAGCCAGTTGTGAAATTGCTGTCAGTATGAATGGTCAAATCAAAACTGATGATGACAATAAATTTTTCAGAGTTCTAAGTGTGCGTAACTCTGTGCAAAGGACTCTGGAGAGATGACCCTGTGTCATTGTCAATCACAGACAATATCATGGAGGTGGGTTACCATCACCTCTAGTAAATCAGTGTGTGTATGTGTATAGTGGGTGTGTGCATGTGTGTATTTATGTTTATGTGTATAATTATGTGCATGCCTGTGTGTGTACATGTGTGGAGGCATGAGGTTGATACCAGGTGTCCTCCTTGGTTGTTCTTATGTTCAAAGCAGGGTCTTTCACTGCACAGAGAGCTCATAGACTCAGTCAGTCCAGCCAGCTGCCTTGAGCTAGAGTTCTCTGTCTTCTGAATGCTAGAATTAGAGGTAGCCACCATGCTCACCAGGCATTCACATGAGTGCTGAGGATCTGAGCTTTTCCAGCAAGCCCTGTATGCAAGGAGTTCCCCCCAACCTAGCCCATCACCTCTATCTTGCAGAAGAAGCTGTGGCTAAGGGAAGCCCGGTCCTGTGAGGTCTTGCAGTCACTGAGTGGTGGAGGCTTGAACTCTGGTGTCAGGGCTCACACTGCATCATCCCATATACCTGACCAGATGGATGAGCCAGGTGGCCCCTGTCTCGCAGATGCCACACGTACACTAGTGCTCTGGAATTGCCAGGTGGTGGACAGTGACACCAGCCCAGCTTCCACCCAGCACTGTAGAGTGACCCCTGGATGCTGGTAGCCTTGAATTAGGGTCTTGGATCTATTCCTCTGTCTCTTCCCTTGCTCCCCTCCTGGAAGGAGTCACTTAAGGCGGAGGCCAGAGAGCATCCCAGTTTGCGGATTTGACAGTTGCTTTGGGCAAGCTGTAAGCAAACAGCTGTGACTCCAGTCTCCAAAGCTCCTCCCTGCTCCTTACCTGTGTCAACATTTTTATTTTTTCAAAGCAATACAGCCAAGGTGGGGGCTGGGAGTGGGCAATGGGGAGGGAGGAAGCCAGGGCCCTTATCAGCACTGGGGTCCTTGCATATGTAACACTGTCGTATAATTAACAGTGAAGATCATTTACATTGTCGCTTAGCTAATTTTCATAATGTTTTCTTTATTATCAGAGGAAGAAATTAACCCAAGAATTTATTTACATAGCAGCCTCAAACAGTAACAGCTTGCTAATTGCCTGTTAGGTGATTAATAAGCTTACAGCAGATGCTAATGCGTTGTGGGCTCCCGTTTCAAAGGTGCTCTTCCTGCACGCCTGTGTTTTTGGCAGCTTAATTAGTGCAATAATTATGTACTTGTTGCTCCTTCTTTCGAGCAAATACTGTCAAATGCTTAAAAGATTAAAATGAATTATATCCTGAGAACTCACACACTGGAGGATGCCCGTCCGTACTAACTTCTCTGCTAGTGCAAAAAATAGACAAGAATAAATAAGAGTGGTGTCTGATGAGCTGCAATGAGCTACAGACCCAGCTGGGGCCTGGTCCTGACTTTGTCCCTTGCTATTGGAAAGACTAGAAGCCTGCCTCAGTTTCCCATCCATGTAAGTGAGAGACGGGAAATGGGAATCTGAGGGATTCAGGTGACTTAGTCTTCACTGTGACAAATAGATCTCGTTTGATTATTTCTCTAAAAGATTCATTCTATTCGTATATGTGTATGTGCATGCATGTGTATGTAAGTGTATTCACGCATGTGTGTGCAGGCACAGGGAGAGTCCAGAGATGGCATCGGGTTCTGTGGAGCTGCAGTTATAGGCATTGTGGGCCACCCAGTGTGGATATGAACTCAGATCATGACTGAGCAGCAAGCTCTCTTAACTGCTGGGCCAACTCGCCAGCACCCTCACTCCATTCTTGATTAGAAGAAATCCATTGTCAAGAGGTGTTACTGAAATGCCCAGAGAAATTTAATTCTGGGTTGGGTAGCAGAAGTATTCAGAAGTCATGATTTGACGGAGTGTGATGGGGACATAATGCCGGGGAAGGAGCTACTCTGAAGGACATAAACACTGACTCAGGGCTGATGCTGATGGCTACCATTGGCCCTAAAATGTCCAGTCTCCTCCTAGAATTAGATGGTCCGCAAGGAACCATAGATGCCTTGAAGCTGGATGAAGGGGCCGGCAATGTAGCTCCACGGAAGGGCACTTGCCTGGCATGCAAGGAGTCCTAGTTCAGTCCCTGGCTGTGACAGTTAACTAAGAGGCTAGCCTCCCCCACACCCATGAGGAATTTTTCTTAATTATGTTACTTGAGGTGGGAAAACCTAGATTAAACCAGACAGAAGGTGAACTGAAGGAAAATCTTTTGTCTGCTTGCTCTGGCATCTTGTTCACGAGGCCACCGACCGGTGGTTCTCAAACTGTGGGGCCATGACCCCTTTTTTGGGGGGGGTGTCAAACAACTCTTTCATTGGGTTGCATATCAGGTATCATGCATTCAGATATTTATATTGTGATTCATAACAGTAGAAAAATTACAGTTACAAAACAGCAACAAAAATAATGTTATTGTTAGGAACTGTATTAAAGGTCACAGCATTAGGAAGGTTGAGAACCATTGCTCTAGACTCTGCTGCCACCATCACTGCTCCCATGTTCCTCTGACCCTGGCATTCAGTCTCTTCAGCCTTGTAATGTGGACTGAGGTCCAGTGGCTCCCCAGGTCTCTTCTAGGTTTTCCTTGCCAGGTTAGTGCTGATGAAACATCCAGTCTCGTGGACTGACTGGCTTCTGGCTTTTCAGGTAAGACAGATGAATAAATCTCTTTTTAATACATATCTATTCTATCAGTTCTGTTTCTCTACAGAACCCTGAGTAATACACCAGTATTTCAAGAAAAAAAAGAAGAAGAAGAAAGAAACCAAAACCTAAAAGAGAAAAGACATCAAAACCAGCCGCTGAGAACTTTACTAAAGACCCACATAGCTCTTTCCTCATGACTATATTTGAAATTGTGTACAGGACAGGTCAGGACTCCTTCTGGACCTTAGACTGAGCTGCTCTTGTTCAAATCCAGCTCTACCTCTTGCTAGCTCTGTGGCAAGGACCTAAGCTTTCTGTGCCTAGATTCCTCATTTGTGATAGGAAGATGTAATCATTGCTAGGATTTATCCAGCCAGTACATGTGCCAGATGCCCCAGCAAGTTTACCCTTGGGTCACTGTCAGCATCACTGGTGTGAGCACTGAGTTCCCACTCTGTTCTGTGCTGTGGGACCCCAAGCATCTACTATTGACTTGTTCTGTGAAATTTTCAGTGCTGGGATGGTCCCTAGCATCTGTCCTCTGTTAGGAGGGACTACAGCCCTTCCAATCCCGCACTCTGCCATCAGAGCCCACCTTGTCATCAGTTTCTGCCCCTGGAGTACTTGACCACAATGCCTGGTTTGACAGTAAGGTACCTTCTTCACCTCCACCCCCCTCTCCAGCCAAATGTTCAGGCCTCTGTCCTATGGCAGCTGCCCACGGAACATGGCTGCCCTCTATCCTATAGCCCCATGCCCATTAGCTGAATTTGGCTATTGCTGGTTCTTGGGCTGCGCAGTCTAACCCCTGACTGCCCAACTTTTCTAACCCCTGCAGCTGCCCTTGGTGCCTGCCTGTGCCCACTGCCTCACTCCTGCCAGCTGGGGCCGGGTCCACTCCCCCTCCAGTATCTCATGGGGATTTCCTCCAAGCAGGTGGGAGCACACCTGGTCTTGATATATCTTGCCAAGCCACTGACCCTTTGCATGCTTTCAATCAGGCCCGAGTTCTCCTACCTGGGAGATGAGGGGTGGGAACAGTCTAAATGCCCAGTGCTTATTAATAATGAGTCTCTAGGGCCTATGAAGTCCCAGGTCTCTGTTTCCCTCCTACTTACCAATACATCTCCAGGTTCCAACTTCTCATCGAATGGCCACATAACAGGGCTGCTACCTAGGAACCAGACCTGGGGGAACTTGGTCCAGTGAAGGCATTTCAAAGCACAGAATCACATTTACCCCTCTCGGGCTATCCCTGAGGATGCCTGTTGGTGACAATGAACACGTCCATATTGTTACAACAGGTTTGTCATCTGGAGTGGAAGTCACGCACTTTATAAGGCTGTGAGGAGGAAGGCCCAGGCTGCGGCATGCTGAGCCAGCGACTCGTCAGACACAGGACCCTCCCTTCACCATGCCTCTGCTGAGCACTGAGAGTTCTCCTTCGAGAGTACCCTGTCATGCATGGTATCACCTTCCAAGTCTCTTCTAGAGAGTCCCCAGAGTGGCCTGCTGATTGCAGGTCATTCGTGTCTTGTGCCTCTATCTATAATGAAGAAGTTGGCAAGTTGTTTTGTTAACTGACATCTGTTTTGCATGGGACTGGCCTGTCCCTAGGCAAGAGGGAGGGTCTTATGTTGAGAGGTTATGTGGGTAAGGATCTTGGGAGATAAGAAAGACAGTGCTGGAAACCGAAGTGTGTTCTGAAAGTTGTCTCTGGCTCTCTCTCTCTCTCTCTCTCTCTCTCTCTCTCTCTCTGATATAGGTATGGATACATGATTATGTGCATGCACACATGTGTACACAATTTTTCACTAAGTGTAGGAGGAGGAAGCCACTTGTTGGTTCCCGGCCACTTAGCCCCGAAATAATCACACAGAAACTGTATTAATTAAATCACTGCTTGGCTCATTAGCTCTAACTTCTTATTGGCTAACTCTTACATCTTAATTTAACCCATTTCTATTAATCTGTGTATGGCCACATGACTGTGGCTTACCGGCTAAAGTTCCAGAGTCTGTCTCAGGCAGGGCTACATGGCTTCTCTAGACCCCACCCTCTTTCTCCCAGCATTCCTTTGAGTTTTCCCTGCCTAGCTCTGTTCCCCTATATCTCTGCTATAGGCCCAAAGCAGTTCCTTATTAACCATTGATATTCACAGCATACAGAGGGGTGTCCCACATCAATTAACCTGATTTTCCAATGAGCCCCAGGGATCCTCCTGTGTCCACTTCCCCATTGCTAGAATTACAGATGTGCATTAGCACATCTGGATCTTTTATGTCAGTGCTGGGACTGAGCTTGCTCTGTGTGAGTATAGCCAGCACTTTAGTGACTGAGTTGTCCCCCCAGCCCCTCTCCAGCAGCTCATTTTTACAGCCAGCCTATCACACACCAGTAGGACCAGAGAAAGCAGGCTATTTGGTTACAGCAGGAGTGGGCTGCTGTTGTGCACACTCACAGGAACGCATAGCGATGAAGGTCCCTCTTCACAGGGGCAGCGCAGGCCACCCTCCGAGGCTTTCTTTCTTTGCTTATGACACATGATGAGCACTGAGTGTGGACACCAAGCGGCATGTGAGTGTGCGTGTATAGCAGTCCTTGACCTATAGCAGGAGTCCTTGAACTTCTGGCCAGCAGAAGTGCCTGGAAGGTGTGTTAAAAGTCCTCCAGAGTCTTTGCTTCAGCTGGAGGAGAGGGACTAAAAGTGTGATTCTCAAGAAGACGACTGGACAGGACCACTCTTCAGGATCTCCACACCCACCCAGGAGACAGAATCTTTACAGTACCGACATGGGCAGGTGCAGCAGAGCCGGACGCATACTTATGAGGCTGTGGCTTCTTGATGTCTACTTTCCTTTCACACTCTGCTATCTTTTAAAAAAAAAAAAAAAACAAAAAAAAACCCGTATTTTTTAATTGATTCAATCCCACTCATTTCCAGTCCTTGTAACCTTCCCCTCAAAATAAAACAAAAATAAGAATAAAAATTAAGATTCAAAAACGAAAAAAAAATGCTGAGCAGTGGTGGCGCATGCCTTTAATCCCAGCACTTTGGAGGAAGAGGAAGGCGGATCTCTGAGTTTAAGGCTAGCCTGGTGTATAGAGCAAGTTCCTGTGGTGGCACGGAAGAGCTGGCCTTGATGACATTGTGAGCACAGGCAAACTGGTCCCTCCCCTCACCAGCCACTGCATAGGGAGGGGGAGTGTGAATCAAGACTGACCAACTAGACCTGATTCAGATCCAGGGCCTTGAGTTGGCCCACTCCAACACCTAGCCCATCTATGAACTGCTGGAGCAGGTGAAGGGGCCAGTCCTATTGAACCACAGCCATGTGATCTCTGTGACTCTGGGAAACAGCAGGATATCTGAGAGGATTCTCGCTTAGGGTCCGGCATCAATGTTGTAGCAGAAACCAGAGGCTCTGAACCAGACCAATGACTCAACATAATGAAAGTTGTTTGGGCAAAAGGGTATAGTGCATGACACATGGCAGCACCCAGTGCCGCTAGGACACTGCAGCACCCAATGCCACAATGACAAACGAACACGTGATGGAGAGGCGGGAAAGATGGAGGAGTAGAGCTGTACAAGTAGGGCGACAGCTGGGACTGGTGTGAGAGAAGGCTTTTTTTTTTTTTTCAAGACAGTTTTTCTGTCAAACCATGTTTAAATCCTAGGAACTTGGAAGGAGGAAGCCACATGACCTCATGAGCTCTGGCCATTATCATCTCACCTCAATGCTTCTGGAGCCTCTGATATGGAAGCTAGCAGGAGAAAAATAAAGTGGAAGAGAAGGCACTAGTCAATGCTCCTGGATGTAGCCATACCTGAGCCCTACAACACCTCCCTGGCTTGGAAGTTACGTGTACCAACACTCAGCCTCTTTCTGCCTTAGCCACAGTTTGGAGGGGACTTTTCTCACACATAACAGCAAGCTTCCTTCAAGACTCGTTGCTCCAGAAAATGTGAGGCAGTGGTACCTTGTAGGTCAGGGAGCTTTACAAAGAGGCGTCTGCGAGGACATTCGCAAAGAGAGAAGGATAAAGGTCACAGCATAGACAAGAAAGGCTGGTTGCGGGGGCTGGAGAGATGGCTCAGTGGTTAAGCGCACTGACTGTTCTTCCAGAGAACCTGGGTTCAATTCCCAGCACCCACATGGCAGCTCACAACTGCCTGAAAATGCAGTTCCTAGAGATCTGACACCTTCACACCAATGCACATAAAATAAAGTTAAATAAATCATTAAAAAATGTTTAAAAAAAAAAAAAAAGAAAGGCTGGTTGCTGGTACTCCGGGGAAGCCTCCAGAAGCGGTGAGTCCAATAGGAAGAGGGACATCTCACCATTCCAAGCAGAAAGCCCTTTGCCTTTCACGGTCCCCTTTCCCAGAAGAGGTTACCATGGTGCTAGAGGTCCCCAGAGTCTGCTGGCCCCGTGAATGCAGACTTCCTGCCCAGACGGTGCTGCTGGGATGAGGTCATGACTGAGGAGAGTCTTCCACCCTGCTTCTGAGCTGCTGCTTTCAGTAGCGATCGCTGTGTTGCTTAATCTTAGAATTATCTGATTGTCACAGTCGAGTTTTCCACATTAGGCAGTGAGCCAGCAAGTCACTTAACCTATAATTGCCCTTTAATGAAGCCCATCTTCAAAACTGAATTGTCAAAGGGAAACTTGTAAACATACAGTGAGCTCCAAGACCAAGCTGGCCCCAGACGTCGCAGCCAGGCCCTTGACTCCTCTCTGGCGTCGGACACATTTGTCTGAGTTATTGGGGCTTTAGCTTCAGCTGCCACCCACAGCAGAGAGGAGCCTGGTGTGCGTAGCTTTCCCAGAAGCAGGTCAAGCCTTTTAAAGGCAAGCTGAGGGTGCTTGGCTTGAGTACACACGTCCCCTCCTTGACCCCCACCCATGGGTTACAAGGTAAAACCAGCTTCCTGGCTTGAACTATGTGACCTTGAGCTTCAGTGAGGTCAGGTGGTGGAGGGTGGTCCATGATCTATGAAGAGTAGGGTGAGGGAGGCTGATGTTAAAGAAGATGGCTCCCAGTAACAGCTCTGTACTGAATGCTTATGGGGCAGTGGGTCTATGTTCCACATGCCTGTGTATGAGTATATTTGTGTGTGTATGTGTACACATGTATGCAGGAACCTGTGCATGGGTATGCACACATGTGTGAAGGCCAGAGGACAGTGTTGGGGTTGTTCCTCAGGAATCATCCACCTTGCCTTTTGGAGGCAAGATATCCCATCGGCCTGGGACTCACCATTAGGCTAGCCTAGCTGGCCAGTGGGTCTCAGACATCTGCCTGTCTGAGCTTCTGCAGGGCTGGGATTACAAGCAGCATCACCACACCTGGATTAAAAGAAAGGATTTATTATTTTTAGTGTATGTGCATGAATGTTTGCCGGCATGTGTTTTTGTACCACATGAGTACTTGGTGCCCATGGAGGCCAGAAGAGGACGTTTGGTTCCCCTGGAACCGGATTACAGATGGTTGTGAGCTGCCATGTGAAGGCAGGGAATGGAACCAGGTCCTCTGCAAGAATAACAACTGTTCCTAACTGAGACAGCTCTCCAGATCTGCCTCCTCCTCCTCCTCCTCCTCCTCCTCCTCCTTTTTTATGTGACTTCTGGGCATTGAACTCAGGTCATTATGCTTGCAAGTACTTTACTGGCTGAACCATCTCTCCAGCCCCTTCTCATTACATCTCATTACATGCTAGAGATAAAGTGTGACCATCAGCACAGGTTGTTTTGCAGGATCCACCTAGAACACACCGAAACCAGGGAAGAAAGCACTCACTTGGTGATAGGATTCTCGCTGGGCGCTGTGCAGACTCTCACACAGCCATGGGAACAGCTCCAGGAGTTCAGTCCTGGCCTTTTTCGGACTGTGAGGGGTATGAGGCCCAGAGAGGTGGAGGGACTAGCCTGATACTCTGCAGCTTGTGATGTGGATAAGCAAGACTGGAACTTTGATTTATCAGACATCCAGGCCGCTCGGTGCCTCTGAGACTCCCTGGTAGCTCCCGTCTCAGCAGCATGCTGGCCCCCAGTCAAAGAAAAGTGCAGACAAAGAAGTTGTGGCATCATGAATAAATCTTGGATCTGTTTCAAAACAACAGCAGGATGTAGTGGGAAGTAGGAAGAAATGGTCAGGAAACTGCCTGGGAGACGCCGGGTGTCTCGGTTGGGGGATGGGCTCGTACAAGAGCATTATACAGTTTTGCCTAATTCTATATGTATCTGGAAGATTTTTTTTAACCAAATGTTTTTCAAAAGTAAGACCTTCTGTAGAAGTAATGACCCTTTCCAAAACCCCTGGCCACCCATACACATCTTCACACTGCCCCCAACCCCTCACTGACACACAGTCACCTTTCCAGTTGTCTGTGTCACTTCAAAAGTGCACACTCTTCGAGTGTAAAGACAGTGTCTCTCTGGTTCACCTAATGAATGTTTGTTGAATGAGCACACAGGAAACAGTCTCATACACGACAGGCACTAATAAATGCTTGTTGAATGGATGAAAAATCCCAACACACAGGCCTAAAGGCTGATCCAGTCTGCATAAGCACAGAGGTTAAAGATTGGGCAAGCTTGGCTGGAGACTGGCTTGGCCAGAGGCCTGAGCAGCGAGAAGCCAAGGTCAGAGCTGTAAGGAGAGAAAGGCCCAGCCAAGGCTGAAGACGCCGCCAGCAGTGCCGAATGCACAGCTTAGGCAAACTGGTGTGGCTGCTTTTCCATAACGCCTGCATTGCAGACACAGCACCGACCACATGTATGTTTTATTACCATGGCAGGGTCACTCTCATACAGGAATGTGGAGAGCAATGCTCTCTGTTTCTGTCTCATCTCCTGAACGGGAGAGTTGGCCACTGTGCACCCTGCAGGCGTGGCTGGAAGATGGCGACACATTTTTGAAGACTTGAAAGAAACAACAAAATCTATTAAGGGGACAGCCTGGAGTTCCAGTTGAGAATATAGATTCTAATATGAGAGGAAGGGAGGGAGGGAGAGAGACAGAGAGAAACAGTGAGAGAAAGAGAGACCAAGAGAAACAGTGAGAAAAAGAAAAGGCAAAAGATTGCCCTTGTTCCCCTCCCCAGGCCCTGCCAAAGCATGGTGCCACTTGGAAACCAGGCTGTAAGGCCAGGGCAGGAGTCCGAGGCTCCCACCAGAGCCCCCACTAGGTCCCTTGTGTTCTAAGGGCTCACAGGCTCTGCCATGTCTGGTCTCCCATCAGATTTTCTGATCTAAAGAACACTCTGCTGCCGGCTCAGAGTAAGGAGGCATGCAGGCCTGAGGATGCCTTTCGAAGGCCTCGTGCACAAGAGGACCCTCCCCATCAAAGCTCAGGAAACACAGAGGTGACAACAGCTACCATGATCTAAACCTTTGATTTGAAGCCCTTAAGAGTTACCTCCCTCCTTCAAAAAAAAAAAAGATTTACCCATCAGCCTTCAACAGCTACCGGAGAGGGGGTGGGGCCTCAGAGACCCAGGCTGAGGGAAGTGATGTCAGTGTGCCCAACACTATGAAGCAGGACAAGAGGTTCCCCTCTCATCTAGGAGTGTAGTCCTTTCCAGAGTCCTTGGGCTTAGAACCACGGACTTTACATGAGTCACCCCCCAGCTCCTGTGGCCTGCCGTGGCACCTGTCACCAGGGTCCCTCAAACCCAGCTGCTGGGAACAGCCATGGCTGCCATGGTCTCCTGGAAACATCAAGGACTCCCTCCTTCACAGATTGCTGGTCTCTCTTGATGGATTCTTCTGGAATATTAATCAGCCCACAAGGGCTGGAGCAACAGATTTCTCTTAGGAGAGAAGGCACAATGAACAGAAATATGTCTGGGCTAATGATTCCGTTTGTCATAACATCCTGCATTTCTCCAAGGGCCTCCGCTTCCGCCGGCTTGTCTGAAACAAACTGTGACCTTGTGAGCTGCCTGCTGCGATTCAGATCACCCCTCTCCTTAACAGGATGGAAGGATGGTGCCGGCACTTTGCATCTGGCCAAAATCCTTGCTTCCTACTCTTTCCCTTTCCTTTAGAGGGAGTTTGTCTTGGAGATGGTGTTCTGGGGAAATTCTCCTTTCAATTTTTAAGAGACGGATCCTGTTATAAGGAAGTAAATGCCCTGCCTGCTCTTTAATCTCTGTCTGAAATGTGACTCGGCCCTCTCCTCCGTGCTAATTTGCTTCTGTCTCCGTGGTGAAACATTCTGCCCAAAGGCCCCTTAGGAAAGGAATAGGTTTGTCTCCACTTAACGGCTAAAGTCCACCATTGAGTGAAGTCAGGGCAGGAATTTGAAGCCTAAACTATGAAGGAACACCACTTCCTGGCTCACTAAGAGGAAAATAGACGTGAACCAACAATCCTGTTTTAAATTGGCCCCTGTGTGTACACTCACATGGGTGTTTACATGTATGTGTGTGCATGCAGGTGTATGCATATGTTCATGCAGGTGGAAGCCAGGGGAAAACCCTGGGCATTGTTCCTCAGATGCTATCCCACCTTTATTGAGAGAGCATCTCTCCCTGGAACTTTCCCAGTAGGCTACCAATGAGCTTCGGGAGTCCTTTATCTCTCCTCCCAGTGCTGGTATTACCAGAGTACTAACCCACCCAGCTTTTTAATCTCTCATTTTTATTAGTTATTTGAGAATTCTGTACAATGTATCTTGATCACATCTCTCCCCTCCTATCCCTTCCAGTTTTATCCCTCCTTCCATGTCCAATCAAATTTGTATGTTTTTTTTTTTAACCCATCAATTAGAGTTTCTGCTGCCCATATATCCTTAGACATGTGGCCTTCAGTGGATCGTGGTTAACCCAGCCAGGGACTGCACCATTAAAGAAAACCAACTTTCTGCTTCCCAGCAGCTATCAATTGCCAATAACCCTGTGGGCAGGGATGGGACTTCATGCCCACCTCTGTTTCCATGCTGGAATCTGGTCTGACTTAAGCGTGTGCAGGTCTTATGCATTCTGTCCCATTGGCTGCAACTTTATCTGTGCAACTGAGCTGCTGGGTCCAGAAAAGCTTTTCCCTGAAGTCGTCCTCGGCCTCTGACTCTCACGTTCCTTCTGTCTGCTTGTCTTGGGAGGAGTGGGTGTGACACAGATGACCCATGTAGGGTAGAGCACGCTGCAGCATCTCGTTCTCTGTGCCTGACTCGTCGTGGGTCTGTCAACCACCATCTACTGCACAAAGGAACTTTTGTGCTTACGGTGACAGCAGTTCTGAGGATCAAACTAGAAACTGAGCCATCTCTCCAGCACCCTGTATTCCTTGTCAATGGAAACATTTGCCTATTTACAATCTAGCAAGTCCATTAGCAGCTATTTACCCAAAAGACGTGAAAATAAATGTCTACACAGGCAGTTCACCAACGACCACCGTGGCTTCACTCATGATCGTCAATACTTGGGAACAGCCACAATGTTGGTGAACAGAGAGGCTCTGGTAGGGAAGGTCACACTCTGGTGCGGCACTCCACAGAGCGTCGAGAACAACGTGTGTGGAGCAGATGAACCTCACAGGTGTGTGGCGTGAAGAGAGCAGCACAGAAAACAAACACAGTATGCTGCAGTGTGTACAGAATCCTAGGACAACTCTGGGGAGAGAAATTCCAAGAATGGTTGTTTCTGGATAGGAATGACCAGAAATGGTGTGTGTGTGTGTGTGTGTGCATGCGTGCGTGCATGCGCATGCGTTCAAGGGCCTGTGTGTTGACTGATGTGTTGTGGCTATGCTGCTTATCAGAAGAAAGATGTGCGTTTTATTGTATGTAAATTTTGTCTCGATTAAAAGAACAAAACAGAGGCTAGGCATGGTAGCACACAGTTTTAAGCTCAGCCTCACTTGGGAGGCAAGGCAGGTGGGTCTCTGTGAGTTCCAGACCAGCCAGGGCTACATCGTGAGACCTTGTCTTTAAAAAAAAACGAGGAGGAGGAGGACGAGGAAGAAGAGGAAGAAGAAGAAGAAGAAGAAGAAGAAGAAGAAGAAGAAGAAGAAGAAGAAGAAGAAGAAGAAGAAGAAGAAGAAGAGGAAGAAGAAATAATCGGGTCAGTGGGTAAAGACTGCAAGTAATCCTCTGACCTTCACATGGGTGCTATGGCACACATGGGTCCATGAAATCAGAAAATAAATATAAATAGATAAATGTAAAAGAGAAACATTAAAGAATTTAAACAGAAATTCCTAGGAGCCTGTTATTGCAGGGCACTGAGCAAGGGCTGTGTCACATGGGGCTATGCCCAGTGCTTCTCTTTCTCTGCCTCAGTGGCAACAGAGTACAAAAAGACCTGTGCAGAGCCAGAGGGTGGGCCTGACCTGCTCCTAACTGCCTGAGCATGTGGCTTCAGCAGAAGGAGCATGTATAAATTACTCTTGAAGACAGTGAGACCTGTTGCACTCTGGTCTTCTCTGAGACTCTGTATTTTTATTTTAAGCCTCCCCTCCATGGCTGTGGCCATCAGGAAAAATAAGCATTCCCCTGGGTGATGTGTGACCCCAGGCAGAGGGTAAGCTGTCTGGCCAAGTTGGGCAGCCGACAGAGGAAGGTGTCCTGGAGGTCTGCATCACCAGCTGGATCTGAAAAGATGAATGCTTTCCTGCAGTTTCCTGGCCAAGCGGAGGGAGGGAGGCCAGACAACCTGGAAAAAAACAGTTTCCCAGAGACGCCTCCACGAGTCCAGGTCAGTCCTTCAGGGAACCCAGGTTCTCCTCCAATGCCAACATCACATTTGTGCTGACTCCCTTGGAGCGTCCAACCATTGGAAGTCAGAAAGATGAGGTGCCCACGAGGCAAAGAGGAGGAGGAGGGGGAGGACCAAGGGGATGGAATGAGACAGAAGAAGGTGGAGAGATGCTGAGGAGGATAAGGAAAAGAAAAGGCAGACTGGTAAATGAACAATATGATGAAGTAACAATTTCTTCCCTTTGCAGAGGGTCTGAAACTGTTCACACTGCCCACACTGGACACCAAGGGTGAACTGGCCCAGGATCAGGGTTGTCGGCATGAATCTGGGTCAGGAAGGCACCAGATGGGGTTTTCAGCTTCTGGCACAGTGAGAGACAGAAGCAGTTTATTAAGAAAGAAAGCACTTCCGTACAAAGTTAGAACTCAGCGGCGTCATGATCCTTAATGGGTCATTCCCATAGAACCACCGTCTCCGGGAGGAGTTTCCAGACTTTCTGCTGACCAGCTTCTCTCATGCGCTGTAGCTCTGCCCTCTCTGTCCACTCTCTTGCCACACTAATACCCGCTTTAACGGGACAAATCAGAGACTGGAGAGTTAGGGCATTTGCTCCAGTTCACTCGGCTTGTCAAAGAACAGAGTTGAACCCAGCCCGAGTCCCCACCTTCCAGTCCCGACAAGTGGCACAGAATCCCCAGAGCCCCAGGGTATGTTGTCTGTGGGGCCTCCTAGTGCCCACTGGTGAGGAAGCTGGGCCTCCCACCACTACCTTTTTAGGAAATGTAGCTCTGCAGGAAACACTAGGCTTTGATGGGAAGGAGTAAAGCTGGTCCACTAATTAGAGGCCATTCTTACTTTTTATTTTTATTTAGCTTTAAAAACAGAGTAGGTGTATCTCATTCCATTTGACCGCAGTCGCTGGGCGTCCGCATGAAGAAGTTCAGAGCACTGGGGGCTGAGTCTGTTGGACACTGAGCCATCCTTGGATTTTCTTGGTGTTGTTTTCTTTCTCTCTGATTTTGTTTTGATTTTGGTGCTGTTCTTGTTGCTTTAAAAATACACACACTCTGGAGTCGGATACTTCGACTTCTTTGATGCTTGGGAAGCCAACCATGAACTCCTAAAGTTAGACAGAATGGAGTTGACCTTGGCAGGAACTCGACCACAGCCTCAGCAGTCTCTGACCATGGGCCTGGCCCACAGCCGGTGCGGTCAGCAACATGTCATTAAGTTCTCTGGAGAAAAGGAGAGCACAGAGACCTGCTGCCTCCACCACCACTGGCATCCTGCCTCTGTGCAGTCAGTACCAAGTGCTAAAGGGAGTTGAGCTTGTCCAGCTGTGGCTTGGTGGTGGGGCCCCCAGAATGCTACCCAAGTTTCTAAGAGATGCCTCCCCTCCAGAAATCACACCGTAAAGACCCCTGCCAGTGACTTTCACTGGCCTACCTTACCTGTCTGTCTGTGAAGACTCTTCTGGTTTGGGCTTTGAAGATAGCTGTCTTAGAAATGCTCGCCTAATAATCACAGGGTCCTGAGCGGGATCTCCAAAATCCATGCCAAGTGGTGGGAGGTATGGTAAAACACGCTTATAATCTCAGCTCCACGGATGCAGAGAGACAGGAGGGTCTCTGGGGCTCACTGGCCTGGCCTAGCCTCATTAGTGAGTTCCAGGCCAATGAAAGACCTTGTATCAAAGGAGGTGGATAGCATCCCTGAGATGATGTCTGAAGTTGTCCTTCAGTATCCAAGTACATGCGTACAGGTGTACCAGCTCGTACTCACATGCACACGAATTAAATAAAAAAGACTCCTGACCTAAGACTGTCTAATCACAATACCCCATTTTCCCCAACCTTGGTGATTGGGTCTATCATGGACATGTGACTATAGCCAGGCCAATCACATGCATTCTTTCCTTCTGCGCTGAGTTTGTGAATTAGCTGTTACTTGATAGGGCTTGCATTCTGTCTATGAGATAGAAACAATCTAAAGAGGCAGGCGGTGTTCAAATTCCTGTGCTACAACCTGAGTTCTTGGAGGCGGCAGCTATGAAGACAGCTTACTTCTATTGGCAGTAATGGTAATGGTATAACCATTTGGGTTTTATTCCTGTGAGCTGTAACCAACAGACAATCACAAGCCAAGAGTGTGTCTCGCTCAGCATTGAGTTTCAAGCACCTGCAACAAGGCAGGCTTGTTAAATGGATATTTAAACTTCCTTAGCAAGGGAGGGAGAGTTGGGGTAGGCGAGGAACGCAGCATGCTGGGTACCTGCCAGACCCGACATAACTAGACATAACTTACTCAGTGAAACAGTCCATCCCAACATTGTGGTATCAGGACAATTACTTTGATTGGGAAGATGGGTAAAGCGAGGCACACGGGAGGCTGATGAGGTGAGCCTGCAGGCTCTAACACTTTAAAGGTTGGAGAGCTGTATCCTCTCCCCAACGCGACCTGATTCCTAGCGCCCGATTCTCTGGGGAAAGCCTGTACCAGTTAACTAAGGAAAGAGGTCTACAGCCAGACTTCTTAGACTCCATCGTCCCTTGCTACTCCAAACCCCATGGCCCAGCCCACACAGCTTTCCCCAGATTCCCACCCTACATTTCAGTTGCTCAGTGGTGCTAAGGTCAGGCCAAAATGAACCTTTTCTGGGCAGAGCTGTGAGCTCTGGAATCCAGACATGACATAGTGTTTTGTGCAGGTGAAGGCCAAAGGGACAGCCCACAGATGGAGGATCATGCCAGGGAGCTCAAACCTTAATATGAGCTCGGGATCTGCATCTTCCCTGGAACTTTAATGGCCCTGGGTGACAGGACGGGAAGAACCTCAGAAACTATTTTGCCAGATGGAGCAAAGAGCTGCTATGCTTGTTACCATGACCCACCTTGCTAACCAATCAGAACTGCCTTTCCCGTGGTGGTGGGGTCACCATCCACTTCTTCCCACACAGCCCTGAGGCAGCCTGCACAGCAGGGGGTGATGGGTACAGAACTAACTCACTTGCCCTAATGCCTGATGCAAGACCCTTAATTTTGCAGCTGTGAGAATGGAGGTCTAGAGAGGTAAAAAGACTCATCCATGGTCACACAGCATCACTAGGAATTGAACCAGAGCTTGTGATACCACTGAGTCGGCCACCCTGTCTTCCACATGGACTGACTGGGTCACATTAGCACATGGCAAGATATCAATCAAGTTCAAGCCATCTGTATATTTAACTGGGAAACAAACCAATCTTATGGATACAGCCTGATACTATGGAAAGAATGCAGAGATAGGATGTTATGTAATAAGCTGTGTGACCTCAAGCACATCAAATTAACCTCTCTCTGAGTTGGTTTCCTTATCTGGTAATTGTGCATGCTGGTGTGTGTGTGTGTGTGACAGGTGTCAATGATGGGAGCTTTTCACTGATCTCTCTGCATCTTTATTTTTTGAAACAGGATCTCTCTCTCACTGAGCCTGCATCTCATCCATCTGAGTAGGCTGTTGACCAATGAGCTTCAGGGCTCTGCTTGTCTGACCCTCTAGCATCTGGATTGCAGACACATTCTGCCAAGCCTGATACTTTACATGGCGTCTGAGGATTCAGACTCAAGCCTTTGCCCTTTTACCAACTAAGCTATCTTTCCAAGCTCCTCTAAGACACCTTTGAATGCTAATAACCCATGAGCTTATGTACCCAGCATTGTATCAGAAAAAAATCAAGCTTATAAAGAAATAGAAGAAACAACCATTCAATACAAGGAGCAACAAAAATATTCAGTACAGTCTTCAATTTCTTTAATTACAGGGCCAGTGTGGCTCTTGCCAAGTCCCTCCTCCTGGGCACAAGTTCTGAATGGGAGGGAGGATGCCTCCTGGAAAACTACACTAAATGTGTCTTGAAGGATGCAGGTGGGAGAGGAGGCCACTGCACTATAAGCAACAGAAGCCAAAGAAGCAAAGGTGAAGGCTGGGGCATGTTAGGAACAGCCCGACTGGAACAGAGTCCCAGATGAACAACGGAGGAGTCAGAGGTCAGCCTGGGGGCCGATCTGGCCACTGAAAGAAACGAATAGGAGGCCTTGCTCTACAGAGGGGTGCAGAAGAATCTCTTGCTCCAGGCAGCGTTCCACACTCAAGAATTCTGAAAGGCAGAGAAGTGGTAGGCAGATGCAGAGGCTCTGGAATGTTCTCATGTCTCTTCAATCCACTCAGGGCTTCTTGGAGGCAAAGGAGAGGGTCAAGTCTACTGTCTTCACTGAATTGGTCGATGTATTATTCACTCACACAACCCAAAAGCTGAGGGTCACCTTAACTACAGCGGGATGCAGAGGCTCTAAGAGGCCTGGGTGGAGAGTTTGCCCTTCTCTGTTATGACTTTGATGCAGCCCCTTCCCAAGCATCCTTTCCCCACTAGGGATGAGACAGCACCCAAGCAGCTCCTAACTTAGCCTTGCCACTTACGGCCAAAGGAATGAGATCTCTGTACCACTGGTTTCTGCAACGTGCCGGGTAGACGCTCACTGGCTCAGATTGGTCCTCTTCTCTGAACCGATCACCAAGGCCTGGACTGGGTGCCCATTTTTAAAACTAGAAAATGGGACCTATGCTGAAAGTCACCATGGAAACAGACAGAAGGCAGGGATGCTGGTCACTAGAGAAAAGGCACCGACACCCAGGCAATTGCATCCCCTCCCCATTAGCAGAGGAGGAAATGGGTTCATACCGGTTGACATCTTTTCTAAGATTTCACTGGAATGAAGATAGGACATGTCTTCCCTTTCCCTACTAGGCAGGTACAATGGGCAATCTCAATCCCCAGTGTGACGGAATTTAGAATCACCATGGAAACAAATCTCTGAGGATAGCTGCCAGGGCATTTCTAGGTTCAAGTAGAAAACCCACTCAGAATGTAGGAGGCACCATTCCTGTGGGCTGGGATCCTGGACTAAATAAAAAGGAGAAAAGTGAGCTGAGTACTGGCATTCATCTTCCTCTGGCTCCTGACTGTGGATGCCGTGTGGCCAGCTGCTTCCAGGGCAGGGCCTTGCCTTCCCCTGAGCGACTGACTGTACCGGACTGCGTGAACTGTGAGTCCCAGCAACCCTTCCCTTCCCCTGAGCGACTGACTGTACTGGACTGTGTGAACTGTGAGCCCCGGGCAACCCTTCCCTTCCTTGCACAGCTTTTTTCAGGAATTTTGTCACAACCCCACAGAAAGTAACACAGCAAGAACACAGCTTCCTCATTTCATGTTGGTCTTTGTGAAACCCTGATGCAAGGCCATTGACTCCCCCCATGCCCCTCCCAAGAACTCTGAAGCCTGAGGTGCAGGGGACTGGACAGACAGCCTCAGGGAACTTCTCATCTTTCCTCAATTAATACTTCTTGGAGAGTCTCAGCAGCAGGGCAGGAATTTGTTAAATTACATAAACATCATTGTGACCCGTAAAATTCAATGAATCTCGGCCTGTTTACCCGCGGCTGGCTTTAATGTTTGCACAGTGTAATTTAATGTGTCAATTTGCTCTCAAATAAAAAACATCTGGCCCTCTGACATGCCAGAGAAACTGGAGAGCTGATGTTGAAAATCAGTGCAAAGCTCCAATGGGAGACGGTGCTCTGGAAGGGAAGGAAGGCACGGGGCTGAGGAAGGGAGCCCGTGCCATCCCCATCCTCTCCTGGCCTCCTGACAAGCCCCTGTTTGCAAGTCTGGAAGATGCAGTAGATTTCATCCTAATTAGAATTAAGAAAAGCCAGGAAGAACCCATACCATCTTTAACTGGCACCCGTTGTGCAATTAAATTTCCTGCGGCTGTCCCTGCCAATATTGACGTTCATATGATTGGATTTTTAACAATCTTATTATTTTGTAATTGAGAGGGGCAGGAAGAAATGACACTTTTCTGTGGTGATGAGCCTCGCAGCTGAAACATGGCTCCCCACAGCCACCGTGCCTGCCTAGCCTGGACTCCTGCCTCCATTCCCTGTGCATTCCCAGTTTGGAGCCCGAGGAGGGAACCCTGAGCCGGTGCCTTCCCAGTGAGGTCATACCTTCCACACAGCTTGGTTCTGCTCCACCAGATCCCACACTGCTCATGCTGCAGGCACAGGCAGACTTGCCAAGGCATGGCTGAATTGGAAGCCTGACCTACATAGACTAGCTCAGGGAACGTGGTCGTCTTCTGAGAGACAGGTGTGGTCCAAGACTTTGGGAGGGGCTTCTCCAGGACCCAGGGACTGCTAGATTCTGCTGAGTTCTTCCCCAGGATATAGGATGCCTCTTCCACTTCCATCTTCTGCAATGCTCTTTCTTTCCCAGTATCTCAGGGAAACTGGGAGGGATGGTTTCCACTCCCTGATTTCTCACCCCTATAAACACTTGAGACATTCTGATGAAAAAGGGCCCGGCATGGAGCCCTGGCAGACACCCTACTGGAAAGAGCCGAGTCTGCTTTCCTGGCTGTGGAAGGACGAGGTCACCATGAGTTCAGTCCTGCCTGAACTGAGAGTCGAAGGCAAGTTCTCCTTAAGAGAGTCCTCAAGTGTGGCTTGGTCTAAGCAGCAGGCGGACTTCCCCGTCAGAAGGGAGTAGGCGGGCTGCTCTGGAAACACTGAAGATCCTCCTGCTCCCCCCAGGACAGCCAAGCCTCTTCCTTCAGGTCCTCGGAGACTGGGCTCGCACCAGTCAAGGCCGCGGTGTTTCGACAAGGCTGGAGGAGTCGCATGTTTTCCATGATTGAGCCCTCAGTAATTACACGTTTTCCTAAATGATTGCTGTTTCCTAAACCCAAACCCAAACCTTTTCGGGTGGAGGGGAATAGGAAAATGAACCGTCTGTCTGACATGTGAGGGAGGGAAGGCAGACCTGTGGAGGCTGAGAGCGAGCATTGTCTGTGTTCGTGCTCACGCACATGTGTGGAGGCACGAGGTTGACGTCATCTGTCTTTCTCAGACACTCTGTGTTTTCAATTATTTTATTTCATGATCATGTTGGTGATCTTTTTGTTGTTTGTTTATTGAGACAGTATCTCATTCTGTCGGCTAGGCTGGCTTTGAACTCCTGCCTCCAGTGCTAGGGATCAAATATGTGCACATCACACCTGGCCTCCAGCTTAGTGTTTGAGACAGGGTCTTGCTGAACCCGGAGCTCGCTGATACGGCTGGACTGACTGACCACCAAGCCCCAGGGAGCCTCCTGCCTCTGTTTCCCCATGGCTGGGGTAACTGGTGCACCACTGGGCCTGGCTTCTTATATGGAGGCTGGAGATCTGAACTCAGGTCCTCATGTGGGCGTGGCAAGCAGTTACCAACTTGGGTCACCTCTCCTAGGACAGCAGTGTAGCTCTGGAGGTAGAGAAAAGCCTACCTGAGTTAGAGCTTCCGGTTGTCCTCCTGAGACTGCCCGACAGCAACTCTGAGTAATCCATTTCTCCATTCAGTGGCAGTTTCTGGAGCTTTTGCCAGGTGTCAGACGCTGGGCTAGCCACTATGGACAGAACTGAGGAGCTCATGGGTCTACTTAGAGGGTACCCTCATGCAGGCTGCTGGTTACAACAAAATGTACTGAAACAGTTGTCGCCCCATCCTAAAGGTGGAGAGGAAAACAAGCAAATGGCTGAAGCTTTGGAGAGGACTTCACAGGCTTCACGGGAGTGACTCGGGGCTTTAAGGGATGGATAGGGGTTAGCTAGCCTCATAGAATCACTACAGAAACAGCCCCTGGTGTGGTGTCAAGGACCCCATATTCTGCGTCTGAAAGTTACCAGAGCCCTCCGAGGTAACATTTATCTCCAAGGGATGGGACTAGAGTGCAGAGAGAACATTCTGGCCTGAGAAACGGCTTGTGGGAAAAAGACATACCACTGAGGACATAGGAGAAGTTCTCTAGGGAGATGGGGAGAGGCGTCAGTGGAGGGACTGAGGGGCAATGTGGAACAAACAGGAAACACTTAATCAAAAGCATTCTGTAGAGCCGGGAGAGATGGCTCAGAGTTCCAGAGGACCCAAGTCAGTTCCCGGCACCCTTACCAGGTGATGCTTATTCACCTGTAACTCCAGCCCCGGGAAATCCAGCGCCTCTGTGAGCTGTGCTCATATGCACATACCCCACACATGCAAATTAAAGTTCAAAATATTTTTGTCGTTGTTGTTGCTTTGAGACAAGATTTCTCTGTGCAGACCTGGCTGTCATGGAACTCACTCTGTAGACCAGGCTGGTCTTGAACTCACAGAGATCTGCCTGCCTCTGCCTCTTGAGTTTGGGGATTAAAGGCATGTGCCACCAATGCCTGGCAAAAATATATTTTTTAAAGTAAAATAAAGCATGCTATACTTCTCAGAAAATATAAAGAATCCCCTCCTACTTTACACCCCACAATGTTTTATCATCTCCCCATTCTCCCCGACGGCAGGTCCTGGGGCCACCCACATAATTCACCAAGAGGCCCTCCTAACCCATAGGTAGAGAACTAGCCAAACTTGGGGCTGTTGCCTTCCTGCAGGGAGGAGTTTCCTTCTAATTCCCATCCCCTGCCTTCACTGAAAAAAAGCCCCAGGACAGAATGTTGAAGACCCTACAGCTGGACCTTCTCCTCCCGGAGGAGGGGCTCTGCTCTGACATCTGTGGCCACAGAGAGGAAGTGAGGAAGTGCCCTTGACTTGACTGCTTGGCTTCTGCTTTCTCACATGGTTATTTGTATCTCTTCCTCCTCAACAGTCCACACACACACACACACACACACACAGAGAGAGAGAGAGAGAGAGAGAGAGAGAGAGAGAGAGAGAGAGAGAGAGAGAGAAAACAGCTGTGTCCACCCCCAAACACAGATGACAAGGAGTCTCGGAAAGGCAGCCGAAAGAAACACTGCAAAAACTATTTCCTGAACAGGCCTGTCGCTGTGACCCTTGTAAGCCAAGAGCTCACTTTATAACTTGGGAATTGTACAAATGTTTACAGTGGTGGGGAAGGGAGCCAACAGCTGCTAGAGGGTCCCAGAATTGGAAGAGAACTGAGGTCTGCCTAGCCAGCCTCACCCGCCCCGTTAGAATGCCCCACAGAATCCCCTGTACAGGGTCACCGGCCACCCTAGTTTTGGGTCTCTAAGGCCTCACAGTAGGGTGCCACCTTCCCTACCTACTTGGAAAGGCTTGGCCTCAACCTTCTGTCTTCTCTCATTTTGGGCTCCTTGACTCCAGGGTCATCTTCCCTTGATAGGCCAGCACAGACTCGCTGGCCAAGTCCATCTCAAAGTAAGACTTGCAAATGTGTCCCCATGCTACAGCTGAGTGATTTGCTGTGCTCTGACCCCGTGCCTATAATTCTGTGTCCCTGAGACCCAGCTTGCTCTCCATGCATAGTAAACAGGTGAGAGGGAGGAGCAGAGCTGTCTGGAGTGCCTGCCACAGTGAGCACTATTCTAGATCTCTCTGAAACCAGCGGGGTCAGAGCAACCCCAGGGAGAAGACACTCTTCTCATTTCATTGTGGGAACTTGGTCTTCTGACATAGAACTGAAAATAAGGAAATCAAATGAATGTTCGGGGCATCTGGGCAGAAGTTAGAGGCTCTCTGGTCCCAGTGACTATGTTCCGTCTCCTTATTGACTGGGTATCAGGGGTACTGATTTTAAAGCCATTCCCTGTGTAATTAACTTCTCTAAGCCTAAGGTGACTAGCCTATCCCAGTTTGCCCAGTTTTAAACCACTGTGTGTGTGTGTGTGTGTGTGTGTGCGTGTGTGCGTGTGTATGTGTGTGTGTGCGTGTGTGCGTGTGTGTGTGTGTGTGTGTGTGGTGTGGTGTGTAATATGTAGAGGACATCCCCAGGTGTCACTTCACAGGTACCATCCACCTTGCTTTTTGAGTCAGGGTCTTTTGCTTGCCTGGAACTAACCAAGCAGGCTAGGCTGGCTCCAGCAGGCCTAAGGGATCTTCTGCTGCCCCAGTGCCAGGATTACAGGCACGTGTGGTTATGGCACACAGGGGACTGAACACAGAACTTCATACTTCCATAGCAAGCACTTAAGGACTAAGGCGGCTCCTTGACCCCCAAACCATTTTTTTGCTTTGTTTTGTTTGTTTGTTTATTTGTTTGTTTTACTCAATGGTAAGCCTTATGTCTTGAGAAAGCTCTCCATTCTGGGCAAGTGAATCCAGTTGTTCCCCATTAAAACTAATTTCCTCATTATGAAATGAAAATAATAGTGGAGTTTCTGTGACGTTTCACAGAGACAGTATCCGCCCAAAACCTGCCATGATCCTGGTATATACATACATACACATATTCAGACACATGCCTATACATGCATCAGGCACTCAACTTATGTTTTACTAAATTGAGAGCCTAGTTCATCATAGCAAGCTGGAAAGATGCAGGGGCTAAGTAGTGGGCTCGAGTGGTTTATGTGAGGAACAAGTTCAAAGACATCTAAGAACATATGCAGATACCCAGCAGAGGGTTTCAGAGCTCTCTAGTGTGACCACCCCATTGAATTCAGTTAGGCCTGGGGACTGTGCTCCTGGGGGTGAGATTTCCTGTTGCACAGGAAGTGTTAATCCTATGCGCTCTTACAATGGAGGAAATAGAGCAGGTGAAATCCCTCTGTGAACAGAGCCCCCGGAAATGCTTAGAACCCTGGTCTTCTGAGTTAGCATCTGACCACCCTGTGGCATTGGCTTTTGCCCAGGAGACAGAACAAAGGAACACAGATGAGAGGGTCCCATGAGAGCCTGAGTCTGCATTTCACCCGCTGGGACTGCAGACACGTTGTCTTCACAGTTCCGGTCCGGCGTCTGCATCGGTAAAATGGGGAAGAGAAAGTAGACAAGGTGTCTATCAGAAAGACAGCAAAGAGGTCGAGAGCATGGCTCCATCACCCACTAGACCAGTGCCTTGGGCTGTTACACAACTTCATAGGGTGATGATGGCATGAATTAAAGTACTTCTTTGTGCATGATAAATTCCTAGTAAGCATCACTCATATTGGTGTTCCGCTACCCTCTGGGCCTGACAGGGTGGTAGACCATGCCATCACCATGGGATGGCGCATTATCAGCATTTATTCAAATATTTGGTTGGGTTTCTTTTCCCTCCCCAGCCTTCCCTATCACTCTGTTGGCTCATGTTGAACTTGAGGCCAACTTTAAAACCTCTTGATCTTTTTTATGTGAGCTGCAGGCGAGCCAGGTCTCCCTTGTACTGCCCTTGTGCAATTTCGTTTTGGAAACCGTGTTCAAGACATTAGATTTATTGATGCAGAGTTTCATCTGCTTGCTTTTGACCCAGCATTCTCTGCTGTCGAGATCATCTCGGACTCTAAATCTGTCAGCTCCTCCAGCTTTGAGTCATCTGCAAATTTGATGCACATGTTCCCCACATCTTCATCCAAACTCTCAGCTTGAAACAACTATTTTATAGATAAAAATAGACAGAGGTACAGACCATTCTGCAGATCAGAGGGTCCTGTGTGCAAGGCTGAGAGCAGTGATCTTACCATGTGGGAAGAAGGGATTTAGGACCCCAGATCAGATTTAGGCCTTTTCCGTACACATGTCACTTACATCTGCTGGTGTTTTCTCCGCTGATTCCAGAATGTTCTCAGTGATGACAAGGAGAGTTCACTTCAAGGCCACCTGTGACCATTTCCAGCTTCTTAACCTGAGTCCACCAGCATGTTGAGTCTCTTGGCCGCAAAGGCAGCCCCCAAGGCCAAGGACTCCCTTCCACTCTCCTACTGTTTCTCTAGCCAAAGATACCTGCTACTCATCCAAGAACTGGAGCGTTGCTGGCTCAGGAAGGCACGGGCTGAGATGACTTAACATGCTGTCACTCAGGGACCCAGGGATTCTGAGTCACACCACGATAGAGCTGTGCTGGGTCTTCTGTTTGTCACCTGGAGCTGCCATGGTTCTAACCACAGCCAGCCCAGGTTCTACAGGCATTCTGTGTTAAGGTAGAGGGTGGCCAGCATGGCCCACAGACAAGATTTCAAGTTAGCATTATGGAAAAGAGTTCTGGCAAAATGGTGGAGGAAAGCTAGGGAAAAATATTCTATACAGAATTTCCATAGAAAATGGTTTAAAATGCATTAACAGTAACAAGAACTATTTCTCCAGATAATGTGGCAGCTCTCTCTGGCTGAGTAGCCCCTGCTTGTGGGCTTTTCAAAGCCATATGCTCACCCTCAGCCTCCATACAGTGGCAGACAGCTTTTCAGAAGCCCCCTATCCAAGGACAGCCTTGTGGCCTTTGGTGGCATGACCTTCTCTTTTGCTTTTCTTTTTCATTAGTAAGTGTGTAGCCTGTGTTCGTGGGTACATCCATTCACACGTGTGGAGGCCATGCGTGTGCTGTGTGTG
>JAQHUG010000010.1:145993-165664 GCA_028555095.1 Dicrostonyx torquatus
CACCCAACATTTGCATTCTTTTTTTCTCGTACAAATATTTTGATCCAGCAAACAAGGTGAAATGTTCCAAAATGCCCAAAGGATGCTGGGCAAGTCGGTCTACGTTTCAGGTGTGGTGAGTCTATTGCAAGAACAATACATTGCATTTGAAACAGGACCTTATCCCCTTTGCCTCTGAGAGCTGCTGTGGCTGAGAAGTGACTCCTGCCAGCTATTAGCATGGGATGCCTGCGTCTGGGGAGGGATCAAGGGCTTTGAGTTTCCAGGTGAAGACAAAGACTGAAGACAAGCATTTAGAAGGCACAAAGCCACAAGGATGAGGAATGTGAGAGAAAATGTGTCACAGTACTGTAGGTAGCAAGCAGCGGAGTGGCTATCAACTCAGCGGGAGAAATAAGAAGGACCCTTCAGTTGGTATCAGGAAACTCTGAGAGACAGCTTGAAGGAAACTGCAGAATCCTCCAAAGCTTCGGGAGCTGACACCAGCGCGTGCTTGCGGAAGGAGGTGAAGAGATGGGTCAAAAATAAGGGTGACTGAGTGAGAGCAATTCACTGAGAGGCAATTAAAATCTAGGTGTCTGCCTTTCTTTCATCCTGCAGGAAGCCACTCACCTCACGTGGCCGGAACCTGAAGATGAAGGAAGTGCAGTCTGTGTGCCCAGATGAAGGGCATGAGGCCCAGCTGAGGGTAGAGGTCAGCACCGACCCGACGCAGACAACAAAGAATGAATGTATGTCTGGCTAAGATCCTCTAGCTGTCTTCTCGGAGGTGTCCCCAGAAGGCTGACTATAGTCTGGACACTAGGGTCCTATTCTCTGGGGGAGGGGAGAAACAGTGAGATCTACTGTGCTCAAGTGTTTACTTCTGTACATTTTGGTCAGAAAGTGTCTAAAGAATATAGATACTGATAAAAATGAGAGAGAGGATTAAGAAAAATAAAGGCATGGAGCCACCACATCTGTTTCAATCCCAGGACTGAGGAAACTGAAGGGAGGGTTGGATTTCTGTGAGTTCTAGGCTAGCCAGAGCTGCGTAGTAAGACTCTGTCTCTAGAGGGAGAAAAAAAGAAGAAAAGAAGGGAGGAAGAGAGGAAAGAAAGGGAAGAGAGGAAGATTATGAGGGGGAGGCAAAAAGGGAGGGAGAGAGAGAAGGAAAAAAAACAAAAGGGAAAAATGTAAAACAGATACAAAAGGAGTCTCCAAATCTGCAAAATACTAATTATGGGAGAACCCAGGTTGACAGTCAGGACCCAGGCAGACACCATGATCAGTCTCAAGTAGAGAAAAACCCTAAAGTTCCATGAAGTACAAGCACATAAAATTGGAACCTACAGCATGCTGGGTGTGCACTATGATGGCTGATAGCTGTTAGGCCACAGGCAGTCATTTCCAACAGAAAATGAATGGGTTAGCAGGACACTAGGGAACAAGGAAAAGAGAAGGAAAGATCCATCCCTAAGAGAACAGAGTGTGCAGTAAAGGGACCAGGAAGTCGAGGTTACTCCGAATCAGCTGTGCATGGCTGACCCTCGGTCATGATACTGTTACCCCTGCCTCTTGGTGAAGCTCATTACCTATGTGTGCTCGTCTTGGGAGGGTGGAGACTGGGACATGCACATGTGAACTAGACATGTCTGAGTGAGAGACGGGGGAGCTAAAGCCCACTTCCCTGTAGCAGAATGTCAACAAGCAACGCCTAAAATAGAAGGGGTTTTTTTATCACCCAGATTATGTGAACATGTATTCAACAAATTCATTTAGAAAGTTATGTGATTTTTTTTTATGAAAAAGAGAAGTGAATGAAGGCTACTTTCTTCAAACATTGCAAAGCATAGTCTACTACATGTTTGTACCCTTTTAACTTTCTAGAAGTTCAGAGTAAGTACCTAACAAGACAGCAACATGGTGTTGGAATCCGGCACCGTTTCTCAACTGCAGCTGCAAACCAGCTGAGTTATCTCCAGGCCTTGGTTTCATCATTTGTATAATAAGGATAGAGGGGGAAGAATGATGGATGACTCCGTGGTTAAGAGCCCTGGCTGTTCTTTCAGGGCCCTGGGTTCCATCTCCGGCATGTCCATGGTGGCTCACAATCATCTGTAACACAAGTTGCAGAGGATCTGATGCCCTCTTATGACCTCCAAGGGCACTGCCCACATGTGGAACACAGACATACATGAAGGCAAAGCACTCATACACACAAAGTAATAAAACAAAATGATTTTTAAGACGAGGGATTCTGTATTCCTTTGTTGATTCTTGCTCTGTTGTTACGAGTCCCCTACCTCATCTCCGCAAGACACGCAGGTTCCTGTGTCCACCATGAGCAGTGGGAAGGAGGGGACTCGAGTTTCCTCTCCACATCTCACAGATGGAAGGGTTTCTTCTTGTCTGGGTCTCTAATTCTGTGTCTCCCTCACCCCACTCTAGCACCTCCCCTTCCACTTCCAGCCTTCCCCGTCACTCCCCACTGACCCATCCTCTTCCCCTGACTTATGCTCCCTCCCTCTCTCCTTCCCAATACTCAGATGTATTGGTTTTATTTTACATGTATGGCTGTTTTGCCTGTATATATGTATCTGTGTAGCACTCATGTGTGTGCCTGGTGACTGACTTCAGAGGTCAGAAGGTGTCACATTCCCTGCAATTGAAGTTAAAATTGATTCTGAGCCTCCATGTGGGTGTTGATAACCACCAGCTCACAAGCCCAGGGTGGGGAGACAGCAGTCTAGAGCCGCCTGGATGGGGATTCCTGAGAAAGAAGCTAACTTTCTCACTGGACCTTTGAGTTGCCTTTGCTGCCCAGGAACACTGGCAAATCATGTCCCCTGTCCTCATTCTCCCCTAGACTCTAGCCAAGTTTCCCCAGGCCCAACATAGTGCTCTCTTCTCTGCATCCTTCCTGTACCTACCTCGCCTATCCCTAGCAACTACACAAGGAATTAAAATAGCACGAAATCTAGAAAAGGATTTGTCAGGTGAGTGGATGGCAGTTTGGTCTTAAAGGCAAATGTGGACAGTTTGAGCAGAAAAATAGGGAGAGGGACATATTTGCCAGTCACATGTTTTAAAAGGACATATCTAGAACATATATTTTGAATTTTAATTACATTTTACTTTTATTTAATTTCATGTACTCATGCGAGGGCACATGTGCCATGGAACACACATGGAGACCAGAGAACAATTTGTGGGAGTTGGTTCTCTCCTCCCACCATGTGTGTCCTGGGAATTGAACTCAGATCATCAGGCTTGGCGCAGGAACTTTTACCCACTGAGCTATCTTACTGGCCCCAAGGATATATACTTTTTAGGACTTTCAAAAACTTAGATATAGGTCACTGTAACATGTAAAAAAGAGAACAATGAGCATAAGTAAGGATGGGGAAGGACTGAAAACAGGTGATAGACTTGAGTTAGGAAAGAGGATTTAAAGCTGATTTTCCCCCAGTTCTCTGTCATGGGCATTTTTCTTTATGGTGGTGGATAAGTGCATAAAAATAAACTTGACAGTGAAAGTAGAAAACTCACTGTGATGTTCCACAGCTTCAGAATGGCTGTTCTAACTATAGAAGTTCACTGAGGTATATAGACTTTGGGTCTGATTAATTTTGGTGTGTGATGTTTTCTACACACAAATAAACAGATAGATAGATAGATGATAGATAGACAGAGATTGACAGACATAAATAATGCGATTTTTAAAAGCTTTTGAGAATTCAGCAATCTAATTTGGAAGTGAGCAAAAACTGGAACAATTTTAGCAAGGAGGGTAAAGCGATGGAAAATGGGCAGGTAAAGATGCTCAGCCTTGTAGCCAATGAAATACAAACGGAAGCCATGATAAGGTACTGCTCCACACCTCTGGGAATGCTCCCAATGACACTAAGTGTGGGGTGATGAGAGGCTGCAGTTCCCTTGGTTACTGATGATGGACTATGACAGCTGGAGAGCTGGCTCAGTGGTTAAGAACACTTGCTGCTTTTCCCAAGGACCGGAGTTCAGGTCCCAGCACCCAAATCAGGGTGCTCACAAGTGCCTTCAACTTTACCTCCAGAGAGCCTGACGCCCTCTCCTAGCCTCTGTGGCACCCCACACATGTAGTATGCGTGAACATGCAAACACATACAAACAAAATATTTTGTTAAAAAAAAATGAAAGGAAAGACATAATGACTTTGTAGCAGTTTGGTAGGTTCTTAAGTGTCTAAACACAAACCACGTGACTCAGCAAGCCCAGAGAGGCCCATGTGACTTTGTACCAACCTACCATGACTGTTCTTAGCAATTTCACTCATGACAGTCCCAAACTAGAAACAACCCAAACATCCCACAGACAAATTTGGCACCTCTGTGTATGGACTGTGACTCAGCCTTATCGCTGGTGGTTTACATTCTCAAATTATGAAATGCCAACACAATGGACTGGATGACCCTTAAGGACATGCTGAAGGAGGGAAAGAATCTCGTCTCAAAAGACCACATACTGTATAAGTCCACTTATGGATAATAATGCCTTAAGGTGGCAAAACAAAAGAGATGGTGGGCACATGGGTACCTGTCAGGACTGGGAGAGAAGGGTCAGTGGCCTTGGCAGCTCCTGGGTTAGTTCTGAGCCTCAGTGTTATGCCCCCTGAATTTGCCCAGGTGATACAGTGGAACATGGGCAGGTGTGATGGCTCAGGGAGTAAAGGCACTTGCTGCCTAGTCTGACAACTTGAATTTGAATCCCGAGGACCCACAAAGTGGAAGTAGAGAATTGATTTCTACAAGATGTCCTCTAACCATGATATGTGTGTCATCCGTGTGCCCTCCCCCTACCATACATACAGAATAAATGTGTTTTTTAAATAGCAGAATTGTGCCACAGTGTCATTATCCTGCTTTTGATGTTTTCCTGTACGTGGTATAGAACCATGGGGGAAACAAAGTCAAGAGAATCGGGCACCTTGCTGCCATCCTTGAAGCTTTTTGAGAACCTGAAATGGTTTCAAGGAAGGGGTAAGTAAATGACTTAGTAATGCTAGTACATGTGGTGAGAGCGAAGGTAGGGAAAGTCACACTGGGCCAGCCAGTACATGTAGCAGGTGCTGGGATCAGAACACACGCTTTGGCTAATCCCACAACAGTCTCTCGTCAGGAATAATTGATGTGTAGTAAAACCAGGGACAAAATGTGTGGAGTCTCAAATGTTTTCTCACGAGATAGTTGTGTTTTGTGTTTATGTGTGTGTGTTAATGTGTGTGCGATGTGTGTGTTTACACATATGGGGGTGCATTTGCCCTTATGTGGATGTGTAGAGGCTGGAGGTTGACATCAGGTGACTTCTTCTATTGCCCTCCTGGGTCTCTCGTTGAGTCTGGAGCTCATCCATTTGGCTGGACCACCTGACCAGCACTCTACACCGAGCAATCTCTCCAGCCCCAATTCTGCCCCACAAACAGAGGGAATGACTTTACAGTGAAGAGACTTGGCAGCTCCCCCTCCCCCAGCAAAGCAATCAAGTCACCATCTATACAAAGGAACGCATCACTGTTGGGTCCTTGACCATAGCGTGTTCCAAGAAAGGGCAGCTGGCCAAACTTGTGTAATCTGAATCTAACCTAGAGGCATGACACCACACAGACTCCAGATGAGGGAGTCCTTCAGAGTCAGGGGTGGGAGCGCTTCAACAGGAGAAACCCCTTAGCGCTGAAACATGCTGAAGTACTCAGAGGCAGAAAGACTGAAGTCCACGGTCAACTCCAGAATACTAATACAGCTCTGTGGACATGTATGTATGATGCAAACATTCGTGTATCTGTCTAGTACACATATGTGTAAAAAGAGGGGGAAATAGAAGGCAAATGTGTCAGCATATAAACATTTGGGAATTTCTTGTGTATTTTTGTAATACTTTTTACGATCGGAGAGTATTTTTAATGCAGTTTAAAACACAAAAACCAATAAGGGAAGTGTTACTGAAACTTTCCACATATTAGCCAGCTCCACTCCTGTCTGCATGAGGGTTTGCAGCCGGCCTTGTGTTCATTTTCTCACGAAGCCTGTGCACCTGGAATGACAGTGTCGCCACGGGTCTTCCGGGCGAGAAGAGAGCAACAGTGTGTCCCCCTTGCCCCTTCAGTGGGCGTGGAAAGGCAAGGCCAGCTCTAGCCTGGGTAGAAGAAGAGATTTCTGGGCGGCCCCATCTTGTTTCAGTGAGTGTTCTTTTTTAGAGGAGGTTGAGGGCTTAGTAGGACACGGGTGGCCTAGAAAGCCAGAGCTTTCACAACACGCATAGCCAAGGTGGAGAGTGCCATCAGAGACTTGGACTGAAGCTCAGACAGGTATGTGGGGTCAGCGTGGCGCCTTCTGCTTCTCGGAGGAAGCGGCTGAGGGCTGTGTGGGATAGGGGCCTCTGCTGCCCCTGCTTGGCTCATGAATTACTCAACCCAGAACAAGGAGGGAAGCAGTCTGATCTCCACTCCATTCTGAATGAGCTGGATGACCATAAGGAAAACCCCGACACTTTCAGAGTTAAGTTTTCTCTTGCAACAAGTATGACTAGTGACTTATTCATTCATTCTTCTGGTTTTTTTTTTCTTTCAAGACAGGGTTTCTCTCTGTAACAGCCCTGACTGTCCTAGAGCCAGCTCTTGTAGACCAGACTGGCCTGAATCACTCTCAGAGATCCACTTTTCTCTGCCTCCCTCCCGAGTGCTGGGATTAAAGGTGTGCGCCACCACTATCCGACTCATTCATTTTTTTTTAAAAGATAGGATCTCACTGCATAGCCAAGACTGGCCTGGAGCTTTCAACTCTCTTGCCTCAGCTGCTTGTGCTAGAATCATGGGTGTTAGCCTGGTCAGTGTGCTTGGCTTCCCTTAAAGGGAGCTTGGGAGGACATGAGGAGTAGAGGGCTTCTCTGGAGCCATAGTTCATCAGTATTTGTCTTAGTTAGGGTCACTATTGCTGGGATGAAACACCGTGACCAAAGCAACTTGGGGAGGAAAGGGTTTATTTGGCTACACTTCCACATTGCTGTTCATCACTGAAGGAAGTCAGGACAGGAAGGAGCTCAAGCAGGGCAGGAACCTGGAGGCAGGAGCTGAAGTAGAGGCCACAAGGGGTGCTACTTACTGACTTGCTCCCCATGACTTGCTCAGCCTGCTTGCTTATAGAACCCAGGACCACCAGCCCAGGGTTACAGCACCCACAGTGGGCTGGGCCTTTCCCTATTGATCACTAATTAAGAAAATACCTTACTGTCAGATCTTATAGAAGCATTTTCTCAGTTGAGGCTCCCTCCCCTCTGACGATTTTAGTTTGGTTGTTGATAGCAAACTAGTCAGTACAACTAACCCCTTGTCAATAACACACAAACACATCATTTTCAGTTAGAACCGTTCCTTTCTCATTTATCCCCAGGATGGCTCATTAACATTAATATCACAACATAAAGCATAAATAACCTTAAAAGTCCCACAGTCCTCTCAAATTCAAACACATTAACGTTTCAGTCTCTTTAAATTATGCTATTTCTCTAAAGGTACACAATCTCTTTTAAAAGTTCAAAGTCCTTCAGCTGTGGGTTCCTGTAAAAAATCAAAATTAAGCACCTTCTCACCTAGAGAAGAACCGGGCCACAATCTGAACAAAGCAAAATCAAACTCCAACGGTGTAAACTACTCAACGTTCAGTGTCTGGGATCCACTCAGGATATTCCAGGCTCCTTCAAGGGCTTGGCTCACGTCTCTCGCTCTGCGCTGTGAAGCAGACTGAGCTTGCCTTCTAAGTGTGGGCAGACTCCACTCCAGCACCGCTGCTGTTCTCCGTGGTCATCCTACCTTACCGAAGTCTCCAGAATATCTGGGTCTCCTGCTGTGCCTGGGCTGCGCTTTCGCCAATAGCCTGTCGTTATGGTACCAAGGCTCAGCTTCTCTGCATGACCCCTTCAATCCTGGGCCTTCAGCTGCCACTGAGGCTGCACCTTCACCAACAGCTTCTCCTGGCCTCTCTGTGCCAAGACTCAGCTGTTCTCCACGGTCCTGTCATGCCTTCAAAACCAGTACCACCTGGGTGACTCTTACGCTACCAAGTTCAGCTGCCAGTGCAAGGCACAATCATGGCCTCATCTGGACCACAGCCTCTTTTTGCTGACTCCTAGGAGACACTTCCCGGAAGAGTTCACCTCAGTGATGCTGGTCTCCTCTTAGTCACCGCTAACTTCTCAGCTCCAGCCGGCCAGCACCAAGGATCCCAGCAGAGCCTTCAGCAGTTCTGCTGTCTTGCTAATCACATCTGATTCATAAGCCCCAGTTAACCAGAACCACAGAATCGTAATTCAAAACAAATGGCACCGATAGGGTCTTTAAACTTCCCTCTGAAACGTCACAAGCCAGGCCTCCATCTTCTGCACTGCTCTCAACGTTCTTACCTTCCAAGCTCCCACAGAGCAGCTCAGCAAGCGCTGAACTCATGGACTTTTCTTTCACAAAGTTCCAGAGTCCTTCCACAGTCCTCCTCCGAGCAGCATGGTCAGGCCTGTGACTGCAATACCCCACAGCCCTCTTATAAGCCCGTCTTAGTTGGGGAAACACCATGGCCAAAGAAGCTTGGGGAGGAAAGGGTTTATTCAGGTTACACTTCCATGTCATAGTTCATTACCAAAGGAAGTCAGGACAGGAACTCAAGCAGGGCAGGGACCTGGTGGCAGGAGCTAATGCAGAGGCCATGGAGGAGTGCTACTTACTGGCTTGTTCAGCCCGCTTTTTCATAGAACCCAGGACCACCAGCCCAGGAATGGTGCCCCCCACAATGGTCAGGGCCCAAAATGTACTACTGACTTGCCTACAGCCCAATCTTATCGAGGCATTTTCTCAGTTGAGGCTCCCTCCTCTTTGATGTCTCTAACTTGTGTCAAGTTGGTGTCAAACTGGCCAGTACAGCATCACTCTTTCATTCTCCTAGCATCTAGCCACCAGCACATCCATCCATCCCTCTTGCTCTGTCATCCTTGCACCCATCCATCCATCAACACCTACTCACCTATCCAATATCCACCCACCATCTATTCAGCTCTCTCGTTCTGTTATCCCTGAACCCATCATCCATCTATTCATCTCATTCATCCATTTATCAATATCTAGTCATAGTCATCCATTTAGCCATCTCACTCTGTCCTCCCTACCTGCATCCAGCCATCAGCCATCCATTCAACATCCATCCGTCCCTCTGTCCACCTTCTCCTTCACCAAACAGTTGCTTAAGCACTGGGTGGTGGCAGATGGTGGGACAGGCTCTAGGGGTCAATGATAAACAACACCAAAGGTCAGCTCAAGGGATATAAGTGAGCGCAGAAGCTAAAGCAATTCTTTAAGAACTCTGTGAGGAGCAGGTGCCATTGACAACAGAGTGCGGGGAAGTGACACTGTTGAATACAGTGACCCAAAGGGAAAGCCATAAGGGAAAGAAAAGGCTATGTGACAGACCAAGGGCCAGGAGCTGTAGCACGATTAATAAAAACCCAGAGACAGATATTGGGGTTCAACTTGAAGGTCAGAAAAGTGAAACAGCCAGCCACTGCCTCTTACCTCTACCTCAGCTCAAAATGGCAATCCCGCCTCTAGGAATCCTCAGAATGGGATTGACTGAGAGCTCTCTCCTCCCATTTTATATTCCTCTCTAGTGCTGGGATTAAAGGTGTATACCTCTACTGCCCAGTTTCTATGGCAAACTAGTGTGGCTACTGGGATTAAAGGTATGTGTCAGCACTGCCTGGTCTGTAAGGCTGACCAGGGCAGCTATATTACTCTCTGATCTCCAGGCAAGCTTTATTCAATGAAATATCAATACGAGGAGCTGCGTGTTAAAAGGAACAGTGTAGCAGGGTGGATTGAGTGGGGCAGTGGGGAGGAGCCTGTGAAGGAACAGAAAGACTGGGAGCAACAGAAAGACTAAAGTTCTACTATAGCAGGGCCTTGGGGGACACTATAGACAGGGCACTGCCCCACACTGCTGGTGAGGTAACCAGCTCTACCATAGCAGGGCCTTGGGGGACACTATAGACAGAGCACTGCCCCAGAACTGTCATTCCAGGCAGCCTCTAACCATTGAGGAACAGAGTTTGGCTCTAAGTGCCCCTAATTGTGCCTCCCCCAATAAGTCAGAACTCAATTGCGCTCTGTGCTTGTCAGGTCTTGAGGGAATGGAGGCCTAGGGCTGCCCAAGTCCAAGTTGGAAAGTAGAAGCCACTGTGCTGCCTGCTGGGTCAGGCTAGGGTGGGGTTGGTCATCAAGGGTGGTATCCAGGACTGTGGGTGGCCCATTAGAATCTATGGGAGTGCTGTGCCTTGGGAAAACCACTCTTGCTCCTTTGCTGGCTACAGCAGAACCAGGCTGGGCCCACATCCCAGGAAAGTGGGAGCTGGCACACTGTCTCTGTGGCTTCCTAACCCTGGCTATCACTAGCTTCGAGTCCCTTCACCGTGAGGAGAAAAGGAGAAGGGGCTAAGCGGTTGGCAGTTCTTGCTGTGTTCTCTACGGAACCCACACTTTTGGGCAAGCATGTTTTGAGTTCTAGATCTCTCTCCCACACAGGACCAGGCATCCCACCACTCAGGGATTTGAACTTCTGTCTCTTCACATGATTCCCTTCTGAGCTTCAGATCTCTGAGGAAATGGTGACAGCTCAAACCACAAACCTTGATTGGTGTATTTTGTACACCTGTGCAGCTCTGGGAGGCTAAAGCTGCAGCTGGGACCAGAGCCCAGGGAGGCTGAGGTGAGGAGGGCTCAGAGCTGCAGGGGAGGGACATCAGAGGAGCCAGAGACACACTTTGCAGGTGCCACAGCTGTGCTGGGAGTCTGCCCGGGTTCTAGGATGCTAGCTTCGGGATTTGGGCTTGATCTCCTGGGTTTATTTTAAACTCTGCTACCTGCTGAGGCAGCAAATGAAAGTCGCACAAGTCTCAGTTGGTAGCTAAGGAAACCATCACCTCAGCCACCCACCTGCCCATCTCCCACACTCAAATCTTCTGTCTGACACCTCTAACCACTTCACTTTCCGGCTATCACCTCTTGCCACAAAGCCTTGTGGCCTGCCCCCCCACCAAAGGAGCCCCCAACAGGCCCTGACTAGTCAGAGCCAGTTTCTGTCTACTATGCTGGGATCCTGCTGGGTCCTGGAGCCTCAGACTCCGCCCACCTTATTTCTCTCTCTATTGTCTCAGGGCAGAGCTTAGGGTGATCCTACAACACATCCTGGTACCTGGGGCAAACTTTGGTCATATAAGAACCGTAGTAAATCATAGGAGTTACTTTTCTTGTTTCTGTGTCAGAAAAAGTGAGGAAAGTAACTTAAGGGCCAGCGAGACTCTCATCAGGCAAAGGTGCTTGCTGCCATGTGTGATCCCTGGAGTTTGATCCCTGAGACCCACGTGCCAGATAGAGAAAAGCGATTCACACAAATTATCCTCTGACCTACACATGCGTGGTGGGAAGTGCATGTGTAGGCGCGCGCGCGCGCGCACACACACACACATACACACACACACACGCCAAATAAATAATGGCAATGCAAAAGCACTTTAAATCAACTTACACGAGGAAGGAAGTATGTATTTTGGCTCATAGATGCAACCTTCATCAGGGTGCAAAAGTCACAGGGCAGGAGTTGGGGGCAGCTGACCACATTGCAGCTACAATCAGGAAGTAGAGGGAGGTGGAAACTGGGACTCAGCTGACTTTCTCCTTTGTATTGAGTCTGAGAGCCCAGCTGGTGAATGGATGCTGCCCACACTTTGGGTGGGTCTTCACACCCCAGTTAACATAATCCTTTGTTGTGGGCCCAGAGCTCTGTTTCCATGGTGATTCCTAATCACATCAACTTTACAATCAATATTAGCCATCAGGAGGATTGACAACCCTCAGCCCCACCTCTAAGGACCCCTGAGAGGTCCTTGCATTGTCCCCACCCTTGAATATCAGCATTCTGCAGCAACACGTCCAGGCTGGGTACTCCACTTGAACCCTAGCCTCCTCACTGCTGGGGATGTGGGTTAACCTCTGAGACCACTTGACCGCCAGTGAAAAAAGCCTTAGCCCCTGTAAGGGGGTGGGTCTCATCCAACCAACTGAAAGACTTAAAAATGAAATGAATGCTTTCTCTGAAGGCAAGTAGTTTCTACCTGCAACACGAGCTGTGTGGTCTGTGGGCCCTGCAGATGGCAGATTTGCTGGTCTGACCTTCAGTTAGTCAGCTCTTTCACACCATCCCTTATGGGTCCTGCTTCATTGACTATCCTACCTCAGCAGCTCCTGCGCCAGTGTCTCGTGGAGGGCAGCCCATTTCTGAGCACAACTTCTTAATCTCTAGACCAGGGTGACTTCAACTTTTTCCACACAGGACCTCTCAAGAAATGTTTGTGCATCCCCAGGAGTATGTATATCGACAGGTGTGCAGATCACACACTTACTGATAGTAAATCATGAAGAAATTTATTTTAAAACACTTCTTTGGTGTGCAGATAATTTTATCATTTATTAAAGACTAGCAAACTGGCATGCTAATGAGGTGGGAGTGTTTTGTTTACATAAATGGTTAAACCTCCACCCAGTGTTTGATGCTTCAGGTCACAGCGCATCATCAATACTGCTCAGAGTTAATCAATATTTTGATTATAGTCGTCAGTGGTGAGAATGTCACTTCACATAAATACATACTTACAAAATGGCAGAAGTATGTTTAGGGCCATTTCATAAATCCTTAGAAATTCTATCTTAATTCAATGTCAAAATTTATTCAGGTTTTTTTTGTTTGTTTGTTTTTGTTTTTAATGAAACTGGAGACAGCAAAGCAAACAGCAGTTTTAAAAAGCAATACCATCGAAAGATATACTAGTTTGATACTTACAAGCAGAGGGACGGTGGTAGGGAAGTAGTAAAGGTGTTTGTTTTCTGTAATTAATCTGCCAGGTTTCTAGAAGAGCAGAAAACTTTCATGTGCAGTAGAATTGGGCGCTTCACCGTACGCAGCCGTCTGGATCTGGAGCTGAGGTTCAGGCAGGGTATGATTTGCATACCTGTCTGATATGTCTGACGCCATACCCAGCTTTCCTATATGAGTTCCGAGGATGCACTCGGATCCGTAGCACAGGGCATGTTCTGTGTATGGCAAGTACTGTATGCTAGAACGAGGCCGCAGTGAAGACTCCCAATATGATGCAGGTGAATGCTGCCAGGAACATACTAGATTCATTCTGAGTTTGATTTGGGGGTTAATTTTGGGCCTTTGAGTGTTTGGAAACTTTTTACTGTTGCCAAAACTCATGTTAACTCCACAACAAGTTACACATATCCATGGGGAGATGGATCTGTCAGTTGTGTTTATGGTACAAGTCTGAGGATCTGAGCTTGAGGCCCCAGAACCCGTGTTTGCCTTTGTGTTAGGTGTGCCTGAAACCTCAGTACAGGAGAGATGGACATGGGGGAGCTCTACGCAGTTGGTCTAGCCAAATTGATAAGTTCCAGGTTCAGTGAGAGACCCTGTCACAAAAAATGAGGATAGTGGGTGGGAGGATGGCTTGGAAATTAAAGCACATGCTATGCAAGAAAGAGAAGTGGGGTCTCGGGCCCAGAACCAGGTAAGTGCTGGTGGGCACAGCTATGCTATGCAAGAAAGAGAACTGGGGTCTCGAGTCCAGAACCAGGTAAGTGATAGTGGGCACAGCTGCTCCTCTATAATGCCAGCCCCAGAAGACAGAGGTGGGATCCCCAGAGCAACCAGCTAGTGAGATGAGCCATACCAGTGAATTCAGGGTTTGACCCAGAGACCCTGCCTCAGAAGAACAAGGTGGGAAAGTGATTGGAGAAGATTCCCCAAATCAGCCAATTGACCTCCACATGTACACTAACACAGTGCATGAATGCACATGTGCATGCATATCTGCACACACACACACGCATACACACACACACACACACACACACACAGAGTCTGGGCCACCTTATTGTGAGGTCAACCCCCATAGACTTTTACCAGCTCTGCTGTGAGGACCTGTGGCCTGCATGTTACCATTTTCAGACAAGGTTCTCAAGCACTGGAACTGTAAGCCACTGTTCATTCATCATTTTAGCACCACAGCACCCAGCTCACAGGACTCAGGAAGAGTCTCCCGATGGAATGCACAGGACTGAGGTGTCCCATGTTTTCAGAGCTGGAAGAAACTGTAGGACTGAAGCTGGAGTCGGCACATGGCTGATGGGACAGCTCAGTTGGCAGAGGTCTAAAAGAACAAGATGCCATGAGAAAGGAGCTGCCAGTGGCTGAGAGAGCGTCTAAGGACTCAGATTATCATGGGTGGAAATCACAATGATGATTTGTAGTCTGGAGGCAAGAAAACCCTCCTTTTGCAATACAAGAGAAAGTCAGTATCACTTTAGAGGTTCAGCATCGTGAACAGCAGAAATACCAGAAGATGAAGATGAAGAAGATGGTGGAAAGAGAGTTAGCATAGAAATAAACACATTTGAGCATCCCCAGAGCCAAACTTAAGTGCCGAGTCTTTACACTGCAGAGCTAAGACACTAAGTAGACTTGGAAGAAATCCCTACACATTTCTAGAAAAAACAATATAACTGTGTGTGTGTGTGTGTGTGTGTGTGTGTGAGAGAGAGAGAGAGAGAGAGAGAGAGAGAGAGAATATGTTTGCATGCACCCATGCATGCATGTGTATTGGCCAGAAACTGACATCATGTATATTCTTTTACTATGTCCACCCTATTTTGGGGAAACAGAGTCTCAGTGAACCTGGAGCCCACTGACTGATTAGACTGGCTGGCCTGTGAGCCCCAGGGATCCTCCTGTCTCCATCGCCCAGCACTGATGTTACATGCACATGATGCCATGCCCAACTTTCCCATCCTGAGTTCTGAGGATGCATTCAGATCCTCTCGCTTGCATGGCAAGCATCTACCTCCAGAGCCATCTCGGCGTCCCACCCTAACTTCTTTGACTAACCAACTTGCAGATGCCAGAAGTGCATCCCAGTACTCACTAGAAACAATGGAGGCCAGATAACAACAGTCAGAGTTTCCACGGTACTGACTGTGAACTGATGCTCAGTCATGCGCACCGTCAGCATGGATACTGGTTGGTTAATCATCACCACCACTCCATGAGCTAGGCGCTACTGTTCTCTCAGCTTAAAGATGAGGAAACAGAGGAGCAGGGCCAGAGTCTTGCTGGATTGGATAAATGCAGAATTAAAAGTTGAACCGTGGACTGTGAAGATTCCTCAGTCAGTAAATTACTTGCCTAAGCATTCAATCCTCAGCAACACACACACACACACATACACACACACACACACACACACACACACACACTGAACCCTGGCAGTCTCATGCCAAACTAACAGGGGGATAGTCAGGCAATAGCGTTTCAAAGAAACATAAAAATAGTGTTTCAAAGAGCTAGAAGGAAGGGGCTTTGTTAGGTCTTCAACATAAAGAAATGTCAAATGTTTGAGGAGATAGGATTAACCCAATTTAGACATTAGTGCTTGGAAACCATGTGGAACTCATGAGCATGCAGGACTGTTTGGCTTTTATGCACCAATTAAAGACAATATCCATGCGTACATATGAATAATTTATATATTTGTATGTATAACTTGTTTCATATGTTTGCATGCACGTACACACCAGCAACAGCAATTTCACCTTTCTTCTGTTTTCATCTCCTGGTTCTGTATCTCTGGAAAGGTGCTCTGCTTTGAAAGACCTCTGACACTAGGTTTGATTTATTAGGATAAGCACGAATAATCTGGGCTATCAGTAGGTAAAGGTGCTTGCCACTAAGCTGATGGCCAAGGTTTGCTCTCCAAATTCTTTTAGTAGAAAGAGAGAACTTACTCCTGCAGGTTGCCCCCGTCCTCTGCCTGCACGGCACCACACACACACACACACACACACACACACACACACACATACACACACACACACACTGTAACATGATTCTGAGAATGACCTGCTCACCTAAGGACCTTGCTCACATCCACAGAGCTCCTCCACATTCTGGGCTTTAGGGTGTAAGGTGGGCACTGAGGCCATTTTAGCTCTTCGGGCTTCAATTTAGGGTTCCCTTTGGCTCAGACTCAATTACTTCCAACATCAGAAATGGTGAGCTCACTTCTCTTAGGAAACCCTTCCCCTCTGAGACCACAGAGACAGACTTGAATTCCAGTGATAGGCCTAGCATGGGAAGCCTGCTGAGACACGATTCAGGGCAGTGGCCTCTGCTGGACATCAGCTGCTTTGAAAACTGGAGCAGCAGCCCTGGACTCTCCCAGACTCTGGGTCTCCAGGCTTATGAGTCCTCCCAGAGGGTGCTAAACTAGGGTTCCCTTGGTCTGTATCCAAGGAAGAAGGATCAGTATATAGGGAACCATATGGGCTTCCCAAAGCTTAGATGAAGCATTTTCTCTCTGCACACCTCAGTTTCTTTACCAATATAATGGGACAACAATATTCAGAGCCTGAGTTTGCGGCAAGACAAGGTCAGTACACAGATGAGCTTTCTGGCAGAGTTCCCACTCTGTAGGAAAGGCACTCTCATGGTGCAGCTGGCCAAGACCTGGGTCGCCTTCCAAGCTTGACCTAGCAGCTCTCTCATGCGCAGCCCAGTTCTCCGTGTTCCTGGCCCTCCTTGCCCAGATTCTTCCTGGGGATTTTGTTTTCATTGCAGTCTGCCAGTCTTCCTAGGGGCAGCAGCCTTTCTCTTTTCCAGACGTGTTCCTGCTTCTGGATATTTACTGAGCATGAAAGGTCCTCGAGAATCATCCCCGCCCCTAGAATGCTTTCCTGAGACACCCGTCGCCTTCTCACCCACCTGTCTTGTTTCCACTGCTGTGATTAAAAAAAAAAAATACTCCAACAAAAAGCAACTTAAGGGAGAAAGGGGGTTATTTAAGCCTAGAATTCCAGAGTGCATTCCACCTTTGTTGGGAAATCAAGGCTGGAACTTCAGTCTCATCCACAGCCAAGAGCAGAGGAGAAATGCATGCGTACATGCTCAATGGCTTGCTTGTTATGCTCAGCTCGGCTTCTCATCTCCTACATAGTTCGGGCCACCCAGCCTAGGAAATGTTGTCACACACACACACACACACACACACACACACACACACACACACACAGTGAGCTGAAACTTTCTCACACTGATTAATTTAACCGAGACAATCCGCAATACACATGCCCACAGGCCAGCCTGAAATAGACAATCCCTAGTTAGGAATCTCTTCTTTGGATCGTTCTGGCTTGCATGAAGTTGACAGTTAAAGCAAAAAAAAAAAAAAGAAAAAAAGAAAAAGAAGAAAAGTTCATAAGGTTCACCTCAGCACCCCTCCCTTTGGGCCCCTTCTTCAGTCTTTGTGGCAGCTCTGGTTGTGCCCATTTCATGGATGAACGAACTCAGGATTCAGAAACCATGGAATCTGGAAGCACCTGAGCCCTGGCTTTACTCCTCCCCACACTCCTTCCTGAGACCAAAGGGTAGACATCACACTCTGATGTCAGAACTGACCCCAAGGAATGTGACACCTTCACCTTCTCGGTGCTCTCCTGGAGCCTGCACCCCTGGCCCTGGCTTTGATGAGTTCATAGTTTCTGAATCAAGGGTAGGGCTCATGCACAGGGAGCAGAATCCTTCCAGCAGGGACAAACCTGGGACTCCTTTATGTTACAGAGTTGGGGGCAGAAGAGAGAAGAAGTATAGGGAGGAGAGTCAAGGGAGGCTTTGGCCCTCTCTGATGCACACTTTCCTGTTTGGTCACTCAGTAAATGACAGAGTAGACATCGCCACCTCCCTGTGGGATGCCCATGCCCACCTCCCTGTGGGATGCCCATGCTGGCGTGAGTACTCTCCAGGTTCCGCTCTTGTTCAGGTCTCTTCTTTCTTGTTCAGGTTCTTCAGTGCCTCCCTCCCACTCTATGAGAAGCTGAGAACGTTGTTTTCTCACCCCCTCATCCCTCTCTTTCTCTTTACCCCTCTCTCCTGCACAATCTATCCCCCACCTTAAGATCTTATCCTTAAGGATCTGCTGACACCCACATGAGAATCCCTCTCCAGCCTTTCCAGTAGATCTTTCTGCTTTACAGGGCAGTGTGAACCGTGGAGGAATTTGGAATGTGTTGATGGTGGTGGAATTCTGGGCATCTGAGGGTCAGACTTGTCAGTGGCATCTGGCCTCCCAGACTCCACCAGTCTGGCATGTTCAGAAGGCTGTAGATTTATTCACAGTACTTGGAGCCTGATATCAGTCTCGTTGGCAACATACATGCCTAACTTCTTCTTAGCTCATGGAAAACTAGCTGGGACCAGAATTGGCAGAACTGGTCAGGACCTCAGTATAGTGGGCAGAGTGCAACAATCCCAGTGTTCCAAGAGTCAGACCTTGTCCGTTCTGCCGCCAGCCTTATTGGTGCTGGCAGTGGACGGAAGAGCAGGTACCTTGGTCATTAATGTTTTGTAACAGACGTGAAAGTTGCTGCCTTTGGCGGTGAGGGAAACACGGGAAAGTGAACAGCCTGGGAGGGTGCTGGGTAGAGGTGGGCGCTGGGGCCTAAAGTAATTCAAAGGAACATCAATACCATGGACCTCTAGCGGACCGTTCACCCACCTCTGCCAATGCCTAATGGGTTCCTTCCTAGGAGCAGTGACCTCACTTGGCAGATGAAGAAAATGGAACTTCGCAGGCTTACAAAGTTTCCCAGTGGCATTTCTGGCTGTGACTTCCAGGAGGTGGCTTGTAGATGCCCTGGCCTAGACAGAGGTCTCTGCCTTTATTCTTCACTTGCTATAGAATGTGTCAGCCACCAGTACCTTGAGCAGGATTCTCATTCAAACTGTGGTCCCTCCCCTAATCCTGCATACCCATGACTCACCCTCCATGAGAGAGAGCTTCTGTGTATCATGCATGTGTCATAAAAGGTAATGTGGTCACCATGAGGAGAAGGCAGGCAAATGACTCTAAGACTATCTGTGTGACAGCCTTCCCAGTCTATCCCAGCAGCAGTCACAGAAAAGAAGGGCTAGTCCTGCAGTAACTGCCTCAGGGTCTGTGCCTCGGCTTAGCCACCCAAGCCTCTGAAGCCCAGGCTAGCCTCGCTACCTCAGTGTACCACTGTGGGAATAACTGCTGGCATCTCCCCAGCCTCTGCATGCTGCATGGCTGCTCACTCATTCAGCATTCACTGTGTGCTCCAAGAAGTAGGTGCAGTCAGTCGGCATTCCGTTTTGAAAAGCAAGGAGACTGAGCACAGCCTGTACGGCCACAGAATTCGGAAGCTAAACAGATCCAAGCCAAAGAAAGTGGAGCCAGGAAGATGGCACAGTGGGTAAAATCCTTCTGTGCAAGCATGAGGACCCCAGTTCTCTCCCCAGAAATCCATGCAAAAACAAAAATGCCAGGCATGGTGGAGTGTACTTGTAATCCCAGGGCAAGGGAGTTTGAGAGAGGTGGATCCTGGGGTTTTCTGGCAGGCAGCCTAGCCTAATCAGCCACCTCCAGATCAATGAAGAGGCCCTGGCTCAATAAACAAACAAACAAGCAAACAAAAAACAAACACAAAAAATACAACAAATCAGGATGGGTGGTGCCTGAAGAATGATACCCAAGGTTGACTTCTGGCCT